>OZ012736.1:152917589-153180089 GCA_963859935.3 Lathyrus sativus | reverse complement strand
AATACCTCGACGATTTCCGCTAGTTAATACATAAAGTCCAATAAGCATATCTTGAGTTGGTTCAGAAATAGGATCCCCAAAAGTCAGAGACAAGAGATTCATAGTAGAAAACATAAGTAAATGACCTTCTGCTTGAGCCTCCAAAGATAAAGGCACATGAACAGCCATTTGATCCCCATCAAAGTCTGCGTTGAATCCCTTACACACCAATGGATGTAAACAAATAGCACGCCCTTCTACTAAAATGGGTTGAAATGCCTGTATGCCCAATCTATGCAAAGTAGGCGCTCTATTCAGCAATACTGGATGTCCCCGCATAACTTCGTGAAGTATTTCCCATACAATTGGTTCTTTTTCCCGGATTTGACTCTTAGCAACTCCTATGTTCGAAGCAATATGGTTTTGAATTAAACCACGAATTAGAAATGTCTGAAATAGCTCTATTGCTATTTCGGGGGGCAATCCACATCGATGTAATGAAAGTAATGGACCTACGACAATAACAGAACGCCCCGAATAATCAACTCGTTTTCCAAGAAGAGTCTCTCAAAATCTTCCCTCTTTGCCCGAAATTATATCGGAAAACGATTTGTAAACTTTCTTATGACCGTCCCTCATCGGTTGTCCGCGGATTCCATTATCAAGAAGTGCATCCACGGCTTCTTGTACCAATTTTTCTTGAGACATTACTAATTCCGCTGGGGTAAATCCACTTGTTCTTAATAGCTCAATAAGAGTATTGTTCCGAAAGATAACTATTTTATAGAGTTTATTAATGTCGCTACTGCGAAAATCGGCGCCGGCTGAACAGAAGAGTCGCCACCGTGCGTTATTTATCCCAAAGGAGGAAAAGGAAACGCTCGAAGTAAACCTAACGCAAAGACGGGAAAGGAATGGTCATCGCAACCAAATCCTGGATTCGGGAGTCGGTTACGCAAGGGGAAGGTATTAACACCCCTCACGTCCGTCGTACTCGACGGGATCCACGCTTGTTTTCTGTCGAAAGGATTGTTATTCTATCTACTCTACAGGTCTGGGGTTAAAAGAAGATAAAATGACTCGGCAAAGTATCGCACTCTATGCCTACGTATTCCCGTCTGGAACGAGAAATCAGAGTCAACGTAGTTCGCCTACCTACGGGAAAGGAGGGGAAGGTTGCTCGCTAGGATATCGCATCCTATGCCTACGTACTTTCATACAGCATGAAAGATTAGAGCAAACGTAGTTCGGGCCACGTACGACACAAGTCTGTCTTGATTGTTTTTATCTCCTTCTGAAAAAGGGTTTTTCTTGATTAAGAGTTCAAGCGGACAAAAATTGACGTTTTGATGAGTTCACATTCTTTTACGGAAGAAGTGTCTTTTATTGTGTTTGAAATATTCATTGTGTTTTTCTGTTTGTTTTGAGAAAGAAGAGACAGAACTCTAACCTATGGTTGAAAAGGGAATCAAACTAACCTAATGTTATCATGCATGGGTTAAGACCTAATGTCTATCATATTTCTCTCTTGCGCAGAGAGAAACAGAGATCCTAAGGGATAAACAGAAAAACAACAGCAGATACAATAAAACAGTAAAATGCATGAATGCAGCAGTACAAGCGAGGCAAGGGAGTCCCACTCAACCTCGAACCTAGAAAACAACAGGCAAAAGCGAACAAGATTCGCTTTCAACCTAACAGATTAATTGGCAAACAATACAGTCCGGGAAATTCAAACAATACATCAAAAGCTTATAAACAGCAAAAATAAACAGCAAACAGCAACTCTGCACAGCAAGCTCCATCAGCTATCTTCAAGTCATTTTCAAACATCTCTAGGCTTCAAACAAGCATCAATCTTCAATGAGAGAAACTCTGACAGTAAACACCTTCAACAGCTTCAAACAGCAGGGCTTCAACAGCAGTAGTCAAATGCACAGCTTCAACAACACAATCTTCATCTTCACAGCCTTCAAGCAAGGTTTCTATCTTCAATCTTTCATGGCTTTTCTTCAAATCAAACTCTCCAGGATGAGGAACCATCAATAGGATGAACTGGGATGTTAAACAGTTAGTTGACCACCAAAGGTGGCAAACAGACTGTTAACAACATGTAGAATGTTTCTCTCAAGAGTTCTATCTCTTAGATACTGTCACCAAGCCTTCCAAAGGAAGGGGGTGAGTATCCTAGAGAGACTCTGCATCATAGAGAGGGATGGAGGCAAACAAGACCTTCCATGTTTATGAAGCAAGTTTCTACTTTAAGCTCTACCTAGTCCCTAGTTCCTATAAGCTTCAACAGCTGCAAGCAAGCTACCATCTTCATCAACTCTTGAACTGGATCTTCATTCCTTTGGTCTTCAATGGCTTCATCAACAAAGTCTTCAGCTCAAACCCAGACCCCAAGCAGGCCCAATATCCCACACAATCAAACAATAACCCTACAAAAATATACTAATAGTATTAATATAATAGGGGGAAGTCTAACATTCTCTAAGGGAATTATCATGCTTACCCTTAATACCCCTATAGTCCTATCTTCTCATTTGTCCTAAAAAAACCCAAAAAGAGACTTGTTTTGTTACACCTATGTCATATTCACAACCCTAATTGACTATCCTAATAGTTTCTAAATAAACTACCTAAAATAAAGCCCTAAAAATTATGGTATAAAACCAGGGGACAGCTAATATCCATATCTAATTGTACTAAAAAGAGTGGGGTGAAAATCCTAAAGGAAGCTCCTAAACTAAATTCAACAATTGGTAGCATCAACTAAAAGAATTAAAGAAAGCAATTAAATGTAAAAATATGCAAAAAATATGAAAATGAAGTAAAATGACGATTTTATGGTTTCATATTTTTCTTGACAAGAAATAGAAAATGGGAAAAAAAAAGTCTCATTAAAAAATAGTCATTTTTCAATTTATTATGGATTTTTAAAGTTAAATGAAATTTGGAGAAAATTTAATAAGAAAAATGATGCAGGGGGTATGAATAGAAATAAAATTCAGTTAATTTTTCATCTGGGCCCATACTGGGGGGTGGCAATAGCGAAGCACCTGGGCCCAGTTTATTAATCAGAAAACTAATCAAAAATAAAAGAAAAAAGATCAAAAACACGGTGCAAATAGCAGGGGAATGCAGTTCATTTCAATTGGGCCTCGCTCAGGGGGGTGGGGAAAGCAAAATCACGTGAGGCCCATGCTGGTACACTAAGTGGAACGCAGCGTTTAACTTGGGGCTGATTTCCCCCCATTCTTATTTTCAATCTCATCCGTTGGATTCCTTTCCAAGTCAATTGGTCAACACGCGCTCAATGGTGTGGATTCCATCTTCAACCTTGGTCACATTAGGGTTTCAGAATCCATGAATGCACGAGCTTCATGCATCATTCTTCCATCCACTCATTCTCTCTCATCTCTCCATCAAATGGCACGATACAAAAACCAAATTCACTCTATTTCTTGCGTAGAACACAACCATGGTGTTGGTTTGTTTTAAATCACCCTCTATCATCCAAACCGAAAGGGATAACATCAAGACATCAAAATTTCATCAGGTTTCAATCATCACCAATCTCACCATTCTTTGCACAACAACAATCCTCATGCCATACTGATCACAGCTAGCTAATTATCTAAGTTATGACAGCCTAACCACTATATTCTATGCTTCAACAGAATTTTCACTCACATGGCAACCTCCATGAAATCTTGCCTAAAGCTCCAGAATCAATCATCTAACCACCTAAACCATGTTTAACCTAACAATTCTAGATCATGCTACCTAATTCGAGCCAAAATGTGAGAAACACTAACCTGTCAAGAAGTTGAAAACAGATGAGGATTCTCTCCAATTCACAGCTTGCAATGCTCCAAGATCCCTCAATGAACTATATTCTTTCTTCTGTATGCAATAACTCGAGCTCAAACCACCTGGATCTTGGTAACCGATTCCAATTGCACTTGAAGGAGAGAAAATTGCATAGCACGATTCTTGCAGTTTCTTCTTCAGATCTTGCTTGCAATGTGATCACTGGTGATTATTGAATAGAATGGGAATGAAATCTTGAAGAAATGATGAAGAATTGAGAAGTTTTGAAGCAATTTGCAAAAATGCAAGATGGAGTGAAACTATGAGTTTTGGATCCAAATGAAGTTCAACCCCTTTCTGAATCAGCTCTAGGGTTTATATAGATGATGATGGAAAGTTCTGGAAGATGCTAGATTAATCCCATGAGAAGTTATTCATATCATTGCATGAGAAAATGAAAATGGCCAAGTTGCAAAACCAATTCTGCATTGCCTTGTTACAGCCCCTCAAAATCTCTTGAACTTCTCTTTTCATGACAATTAGAGAGTGTAGAAACCATCCCTTGCCTTGCACCTTGGTCCTAGCTTGATTTGGCAAGTGTATCTTTTCTTACAAGCAACTTATGATAACTCCAATTTCTTGACTTCAAACCAAAAAACTAATATTGCCAATGATCTCAAAATGCAATTTACCTTCAAATTGGTTGGTCATATGCTTGGTTTTGCTTTTGTATCAAAAAATCACAATTTTGGTCATTTAAAAAGGTATTTTTCCCTTTAATATTGGTCACTTTTGCAAATCTAAGTTCCATGCATTTCCAACTTGCCACAACCACTTTTATAGACTCAAAATGTCATTTGGAGCAAGTTTGATGTTGAACATTTTTTCATTTGAAGTTTGGAAATAGGAGTTTTGGGCATATGCTTGAAATGACCTGTAATTCCACTTTCCCAAAATACCCCTGGCTTGCCAAGATCATAAGTAGAGTTCTACAAATCATGTGAAGGCATACCATACCTTTCTAGAAATCTAAGATCATGAGGAACAACTTTCATGTTGGCCAGAAATCCATTTGAAAACTCCTTGTGGGGTAAAAGTTGCTTGGAAGTCAAGTAACTTTCACAGATAAATTTCAGTGTCCTCAGATGACCTATAACTTGCAAGAACCATAACTTGAGTTATATAAATCTCCTTGATTCCTTCTACCAATCAAATTAAAGGTCTTGAGATACTCTACAAGTTTCATGTTGGCAAAGGATCCATTTGAGGCTTGCATTTTGAAATATCTTGCTTGGAAGTTTGCCCTAAATCAGGGGATTTTACACAGAAACCCTAATTCAGAAACTTCTCTTCTTCTTGATTTCTTTTGATTTCTCCTTGGCACAACACCACATCCATATCCACATATCAAATGAGGCATCCTACATCTTTCAAACAGGCCTTGATGCCCTTCAATCAAGCATTTGACCTAGGGTTGACCTAGGGTTGACCCAGATGAAACCCTAGTTGACTGTCTTCAACTGCAGCTCTTGCAATCACACCAATGACTTGTCTCACTTTCAAAATGACCCTCTGAGTCTTCCATGCCCTCAATTCACAGCTCACCACTTCTCTGATGATCTTCACATATCTTCAAGATAGGAGAGAAACCCACTGCTTGGTCCACTACCTTCTCAGGCTTCAATTTCCTTCTGATGACTTGGATAGGCTTGAATTTGAATAAGAACCTCTTGATATGCTCATAGAGATAAGAATGGCACTTTGTCCCTTGTTGGATGGCTTTCCCATGCTATGCTATGTAGATGAATTAATTATGTACCTGACCTAACATGCAAATGCTAATGCAATTGAAACATGAAATCAGGTGAAATAAGTTGAGCAAATTTTAGGGTGCAACAGCTGCCCCTATTCAAGCGACTTGGACCCGACTGGGTGAAGAGCGAACGGCCTTCAAACATTCGAGGTACGAGACGGTTGAATACTAAGAACTCGGAAATTTGCCAACCGCAGAAATAAACTGCACAACTGTTTGGGGAACATTATCTACAAATCTGATTTCGGCATTATCTTGTCAATACTAGAATGAACTTATTGACTTCACTGGGAGAAGTACTTCTGTCAACAAAACATGACCCTGCCAACGATACAGGAAAATCACTCTGTCACCATTACAGAAAAATAACACCGTCATCGCTACAGGAAATAACACTGCCACCACCGCGGGAAATAACCACTACGGGAAATAACTCCGTCATCACTACGGGAAAAATAACTCCGCCTTTGCTACAGGAAATAACTCCGCCTTTGCTACGGGAAATAACTCCGCCACCACCACGGGAAAATAACTCCACCTTTGCTACGGGAAATACTCTGCCAAATACAGGAAAATAACTTCGCCTCTGCTACGGGTACACCCTGCTACAGCTTTTCTGCCTATCTTTGCAGCTGCTAGCTCCATCAATCACATGGGTAACACAATATGAGCCTAGTCTTCCAATTTTTCAGCGCTGACATGGCAGCAAATCTGAGAAGGACTCTACTGGGGTTTTCTGAATCCACACTGCCAGACAACCTCCAAAAATCGATTCACGGAATCTTTTGATACCGTCACAATAACAATCTTGAAGAAATACTCCGCTGGAGGAGTAAGAGAAACTTAAACAAGCAACTCTGCGGGGAACAATGCCATGATTGACATTATCATTACATGTCTCACGCCGAGTTCTTGAATATTTGGTAATTAAATTGAGCAAGAGCTCTCTCCACCTGCGAGGGAAACAACACTTGAAAACAAACGGTTAACCAACCTGGCTTATGTTTCAAAATGCATATGTTTGAAAATGGCGTAATGCTCTATTCGACATGGAAATGCTACGCGTTTTTTACTTGGTGGATGCAAATATGACACTATATGCCGATGCACATGCAGACTCGAACTGCTGGGATACAGAAAACCGCTTCAGCAAAATAAATGCTGAAGACAACGCCAACTCCGCTGGGGATAACCAGGTGTCACAGAATTATTCCAGCAAAATAAATGCTGGAAGAGTGAAGCCCGCTTCGCTGAGGAATAAATGAATGCGACAATCATGATCGGACTTCTGCTGGAGACAGCTTACCCGTGCCAATGAGAATTGGACTTTTGCTGGAGAGTGAACGGGTAGCACATGGTATTCCGACAAAATAAATGCCAGGACACACAACCAACTCTGTCGGGAAGAGTTTTAATCTTCGAATTCCACTGGGAGGAAAGAAAACACTTGCTGAAAAAGAGAGAACTCCGCTGGGGACGAAACGACTCTCTTGAGGAAAAGCAACTGTCTCCGCTGGGGGAGAGTAAACGACCCTACTGGGAGGGGAATCTCTACTGGGAAGAGTAGACTGTCTGGGTACAGCTCACCGGTTGGAGATTAATCTGCTGAGGCTAAACCACTCTGCTCGGGATGGAGAATCCTTTTGGGGGACACCACACTGTCTGAATACAACCTTCGATCTTGGAGTCATCAATTCTGTGGAGAGTAAACGACCCTGCTGGAGAATGCCCTTTGGATAAGCTACGACTAGCTGGGGAATTTGATCCTTCTTCGGTAAGGAACATAGTTATCTCAGAAGCGCGACCTGCGTGGGGATCGAGTCTTTCATCAAAAGCCTCTGGTTAGGCCAACATGAACTCTATTCCTTCTCGGAAATTTGCCCCACAAATACCAACATGCCCCAGTCCGAGCATTTCGTCTGAAAAAGAAAGGCTAGCCATAGTGCTACTCGCAATACCTTGCCCCTGAATCGGCACCAACCTTCTGATAAGGACTCTTCGATCTCTGTACCCTGACGGTTAGATCTGTACTGTTTCTGCACGTCAACCCCCAAAAGAATGTCCCAACAATATCTTTTGTTTTTAGGGTGATCTGCCCCGGTCTTGCGGTAATCTTTTGCCCCTGATCGACTGATTCGTGGAGCAGTGCCCATAGCTGCGAGAGATTTGCCAAATCTCGACCTAATTGCCCCAGATGAACTGATTCTCGAATGTACGACTTTACTGGGGATAAACGAACGTGCCAAGTATGGTTGGACTTCTGTACATCTGTGATAGGTCATACACTCCTGATGCTGGACAATACCCTGTCTGAATTCACGGCTTCTAGTAGAAGGGTCACGATTTCCCGCCATTCGTCTCAAACTGGAATATTGGTTGAATCCGCTCCAGTAGCTCTGAGTAACTCTGTTGTAGAAGAACAGTTTTTTCGCCTCTGTTATGCCCCGGCCTGCAGGAACCTCTGTGGGATAGTCTGAAAATCTGTACCCTGATGGTTTGATATGAACTGCCCCAGTATTCTGAACTTCAGCGAGATACTTCGAATCGAACGCCTCTCGAATAAAGAAAATCCCTGCACTCTTGGGATGGCATGCCCCTGTCTACAATGACTTTGCCTTAATCTGGTTCTCGGAAAAACCCACTATGAACCGAAAGCACCTTGCTACAATATGACCTTGCGGTGGCTTACCCCTTAATTCAACAACTATCAACATCGTGACTAGCCCCTGAACGAGCGTTGAGCGACTTAACCTGCCCTGATCAAACATAGCATTCTGGATGGCTGCCCCTGATTGGCTCTCGAGAAGATTCGCTTCTGATCAACTGCTTCTCAAGTAAACTGCCCCATAATCAACCGATGCTTCAGGACTTTTCCTCAAACTAATTGATCCCGAACTCACTGAGAGTCAATGCTCCGGATTCGCGGGATTTCACAACACACACCATTCTGGTCCAGACTGCTGAATTATTCAGTCCCGTTTGATTATTCCCTGTTGGAATTTTCTTTATGTCCACTACTGACCTGCAAGTAAAATTGTTCAGTCCCGAATGGTAATTTTAATGCAGTGTTCATGCAGATTTTGGAAAAATTTGTGCTGTCACTCATTTACGTGTCATGATTGTGAGTGACGAATGAACCAAAGTTCAAATGTAGTGTTTACATGGTCATTGAAAAATACAACAAGGATATGATTAGCAAATCGAGAAGGAGTCAGGTTACTCAACCTTATCGTAATGCGCTTTCAGAATAAACCCTACCTCAATTAGGTCTTTTAAGGGTTGTATCGTGGTCGGGTTCACGGTTCGTGAAACAAAGGATATTTGGCTCAAATTATGATTTATGCCCACCCCTTCTTCGTGATGATCTCCGATCCTAATGTTCAGTTAACGTGGCTCGAGCGCTCGCCTCTTCGAGAGGTATGTTGACTGGTAAGAACCATAGTTAGGGAACTCACAAGGCTTCGGAGTGACAGTTACTCCTTTTCATTTTCGGTGTCTGTATACACGACTTTGTGACTTCACTGGAAAAAAATTTTCTATTGATATCCTTTCTTTTCGTTCTTTCAATTCCCTAACTTTTGCCTGGACTGACTCCCTTTGAGTTCTTTTCGATTTTTCTTTTGAAGTCCAGCGGGATGCCCTAATTTTTGCCTAAGTATTAGCTTTCCAGCTTTTTCTTTTTCTTTTTTACTTCGCGGGCTTTCTTTTTTCTTTTTTTTTTTCTCTTGGAACAAAGTCGCGTGACACTGATTGTCTTGATTGTTCCGAAAAGATGGTAACTGTCTCACTCCTGGTTGGTGAGGTTTAACCATCGTGGTTGGCGCGATGCGACCTCTTGAGAGGAATAAACTTTGGTTCGTTCTTGGAAGGCCACACTCCTCTATAAAACTTGGACGCTCTGTCAAGCTAACTGACAACTACCCTGCCCCGGGTTAAGACGTGAGGGTTTAAAAGTCCGAAAAAACTTCTACTTCCTGGCTCGAAATGGTTAATAAGGGACTAACTCCTTATATCTCCAGTGTTTGGGGATTTGAAACAATGCCTTGTACGTCATCGGGAAGGTTTTATCTGAAAGCATATGATCATCGGTTATGAGTTTATTTCGTCATCCTCCCTCCAGTCTTTGCTAACCACAGTGATAAAGTGGAGTAAATAAAATGCAATTGTCAATGCAATGCAATAAATGAGCGACAGCGACATGATTAATTCAGAAAAATGCATAGTCACTTTATTAATATCACCATTCGAAACAAACAATGTTTACAGCAAGTAGTAACTAACAGAAAAGAAACTACAAATGCAAATGATAAAAAGTCCGAGGACTGCCAATGCTGAGGGTGCCCTCCTGTCTGGACCACTGACTTCTTGAAAAGGACCCTCTGAATCTACGAGCTTAGACAGCTGAGAGGTTGGCATGAGCAAACAAAACTCCTTCTGGAAAGGAAATGTACTCTTGGTCGATCAACTGTTGTACTTTTTCCTGAAAAGCTTTGCAATCTTCCGTCGAATGTCTGGGGGAGCCACCATGGTAACCACACTGAACGTGGAGATTGTACCCAGGAGGGTAAGGTTCTGGAACTGGCTTAAGAGCTTTAGGTTCCACCAAAGAACTCTGGATCAAAGATGGTAGCAGTTGGCTATACGGCATAGGCACTGGGTGAGAAGGAGCTTTCCTTCATTCCAAATTGTTGCGAGGTCGATTCTGATTCTGACGCTGATTCTGATAACCTCGGCCACGAGTTCGCTGATTAGCATGAGGAGCAACATAACGTTCCTGATAGGGTGCCCCAGGCACAGTGGTCTGTCCAGCGTAACAAGCCACAGGAGATACTAATCCAACAGATTTCACCACTCCATCTCGAGGATATCCAACATCTGACATGATTGCATTGATCACAGCTCCTTCTTCATTCTGATAGTCATAAAGAGATCCAGCTTCACTAGCCTGACTGTTTGACGTAACTCCAAGCATTCTTTCGAGGTACGGGCTCTCCAGGGAGTGTACAAACATGCTCATTAACTCTCGGTCTAGGAGCGGCAGCTTCACTCTGGCAGCAAAAACTCAGAGATGCCCAGTCAGACTATCTTGAAAGCAGTGAATCATCAGCTTGTCGTTAGGCACGAACGAAGTCATTCTCCGGCAGAACATAACCAAATGTAGCTTCGGACAACTATCCCCTTTGTACTTCTCGAAATTGGGCGCTTTGAACTTTGGAGGCAATACAAGACCTGGCACTAAACACATGCTCGCAGCATTCAGATCAAGAGTGTTCTTATTCACCAAGGCAGCAATCTGGTCTTCCAACGTCTGAAGTCTTCCCATATACTCAGCAGTCAGTGGGTTCTGAATATCAACCTGTGGAACAACTCTCGGAGGTGGCAAAATCCTTGGAGAATCTGGCGTAGAGAAAGTGAAATTGTGATACTCGGAGTCATTGAGAGAATATGAACCTCTGACAGGGGTTTGCACAGGCTGAGCAACATTGTTCATCTGAGCTCTTTCACCATTGTTATCTCCTCTATGCATAGCTGTGATGTCTTCCCTGATCTGACTCACCTGGTGTTTCAACAATTCGAACTCCGCCCGAGTAATAACCAAGTTCTGCTCTCCTGAAGCCATGATCTATCCCAATACTAACTCAAGTCCAATGCGAATGTCGGGGAATCAACTGATGAAGCGGACAAAAACGGGTAAGCTCCCTGTTCCGGATGAGGATGAATATGCAAAATGAAATGCAAATGCAAACAGTCATGCAAAAATGCAAAATGCACACACAAGGGACCAAGTGCCCCTGGCTGAGAAGAATCCACCATACTGGTCTTAGTTAGAACCATAACACTGCTTGAACCTGGTGTCAGCAAACCAAAACAATGCTCGAACCTGATCTTCAACAGACCCTGTAAAGCTGCCTTCACATATCACTGAATCTCAATCAAGAAAATCGGTAATCTGGAAGTCAAGTTACCTGCATGCCCAACCCCTCTCACAGGTAGGGGTCCTAGCAACTGACAATGATACGGCATCCTATGCGGTCGTCGGCGTCACAGACTTTCAGGGTTGATGATATGACTCCCAGAAGGAGTGGCATCATCAAATCCTGAAGAGGCCTCACTTAGCCAACTTCTAAATGATCGGTTCCCAGAGTCGACAATCCAACTAACAAACAACCCGAGCCACCCAAAGGGTAGGACAGGAGGCCAACCAGAAGAACCTCGTCTGAGTGTGGATTTCGCAGGACACTAGGACATGCAAAGCATGTACGCGCCCACTACTTTCCACTCTAATTCTAGGTGCACTCAAGCCCAGGTCCGGCTTATCTCTCAATCATAGAACACCCGTCACACCCCAGTACAACAATAATAACAATAATATAAAGCTGAAAGTAAATGACTGAAAAGTAAATCCATACAAAATCCTCGACGGGAAAACAAGCGCTAGGATTGACTCGCTTAAGGGACGTTGGATCCCAAATGCATAAGGAACTATCGCAGTCCTTAGCAGCCAGGGGACGTTGGATCCCCAGCAGAGTCGCCAACTGTCGCTACTGCGAAAATCGGCGCCGGCTGAACAGAAGAGTCGCCACCGTGCGTTATTTATCCCAAAGGAGGGAAAGGAAACGCTCGAAGTAAACCTAACGCAAAGACGGGAAAGGAATGGTCATCGCAACCAAATCCTGGATTCGGGAGTCGGTTACGCAAGGGGAAGGTATTAGCACCCCTCACGTCCATCGTACTCGACGGGATCCACGCTTGTTTTCTGTCGAAAGGATTGTTATTCTATCTACTCTACAGGTCTGGGGTTAAAAGAAGATAAAATGACTCGGCAAAGTATCGCACTCTATGCCTACGTATTCCCGTATGGAATGAGAAATCAGAGTCAACGTAGTTCGCCTACCTACGGGAAAGGAGGGGAAGGTTGCTCGCTAGGATATCGCATCCTATGCCTACGTACTTTCATATAGCATGAAAGATTAGAGCAAACGTAGTTCGGGCCACGTACGACACAAGTCTGTCTTGATTGTTTTTATCTCCTTCTGAAAAAGGGTTTTTCTTGATTAAGAGTTCAAGCGGACAAAAATTGACGTTTTGATGAGTTCACATTCTTTTACGGAAGAAGTGTCTTTTATTGTGTTTGAAATATTCATTGTGTTTTTCTGTTTGTTTTGAGAAAGAAGAGACAGAACTCTAACCTATGGTTGAAAAGGGAATCAAACTAACCTAATGTTATCATGCATGGGTTAAGACCTAATGTCTATCATATTTCTCTCTTGCGCAGAGAGAAACAGAGATCCTAAGGGATAAACAGAAAAACAACAGCAGATACAATAAAACAGTAAAATGCATGAATGCAGCAGTACAAGCGAGGCAAGGGAGTCCCACTCAACCTCGAACCTAGAAAACAACAGGCAAAAGCGAACAAGATTCGCTTTCAACCTAACAGATTAATTGGCAAACAATACAGTCCGGGAAATTCAAACAATACATCAAAAGCTTATAAACAGCAAAAATAAACAGCAAACAGCAACTCTGCACAGCAAGCTCCATCAGCTATCTTCAAGTCATTTTCAAACATCTCTAGGCTTCAAACAAGCATCAATATTCAATGAGAGAAACTCTGACAGTAAACACCTTCAACAGCTTCAAACAGCAGGGCTTCAACAGCAGTAGTCAAATGCACAGCTTCAACAACACAATCTTCATCTTCACAGCCTTCAAGCAAGGTTTCTATCTTCAATCTTTCATGGCTTTTCTTCAAATCAAACTCTCCAGGATGAGGAACCATCAATAGGATGAACTGGGATGTTAAACAGTTAGTTGACCACCAAAGGTGGCAAACAGACTGTTAACAACATGTAGAATGTTTCTCTCAAGAGTTCTATCTCTTAGATACTGTCACCAAGCCTTCCAAAGGAAGGGGGTGAGTATCCTAGAGAGACTCTGCATCATAGAGAGGGATGGAGGCAAACAAGACCTTCCATGTTTATGAAGCAAGTTTCTACTTTAAGCTCTACCTAGTCCCTAGTTCCTATAAGCTTCAACAGCTGCAAGCAAGCTACCATCTTCATCAACTCTTGAACTGGGTCTTCATTCCTTTGGTCTTCAATGGCTTCATCAACAAAGTCTTCAGCTCAAACCCAGACCCCAAGCAGCCCCAATATCCCACACAATCAAGCAATAACCCTAGAAAGGGCACACCATACAATCAATCAATTACAAAAATATACTAATAGTATTAATATAATAGGGGGAAGTCTAACATTCTCTAAGGGAACTATCATGCTTACCCTTAATACCCCTATAGTCCTATCTTCTCATTTGTCCTTAAAAAACCCAAAAAGAGACTTGTTTTGTTACACCTATGTCATATTCACAACCCTAATTGACTATCCTAATAGTTTCTAAATAAACTACCTAAAATAAAGCCCTAAAAATTATGGTATAAAACCAGGGGACAGCTAATATCCATATCTAATTGTACTAAAAAGAGTGTGGTGAAAATCCTAAAGGAAGCTCCTAAACTAAATTCAACAATTGGTAGCATCAACTAAAAGAATTAAAGAAAGCAATTAAATATAAAAATATGCAAAAAATATGAAAATGAAGTAAAATGACGATTTTATGGTCTCATTAAAAAATAGTCATTTTCAATTTATTATGGATTTTTAAAGTTAAATGAAATTTGGAGAAAATTTAATAAGAAAAATGATGCAGGGGGTATGAATAGAAATAAAATTCAGTTAATTTCTCATCTGGGCCCATACTGGGGGGTGGCAATAGCGAAGCACCTGGGCCCAGTTTATTAATCAGAAAACTAATCAAAAATAAAAGAAAAAAGATCAAAAACACGGTGCAAATAGCAGGGGAATGCAGTTCATTTCAATTGGGCCTCGCTCAGGGGGGTGGGGAAAGCAAAATCACGTGAGGCCCATGCTGGTACACTAAGTGGAACGCAGCGTTTCACTTGGGGCTGATTTCCCTCCATTCTTATTTTCAATCTCATCCGTTGGATTCCTTTCCAAGTCAATTGGTCAACACGCGCTCAATGGTGTGGATTCCATCTTCAACCTTGGTCACATTAGGGTTTCAGAATCCATGAATGCACGAGCTTCATGCATCATTCTTCCAGCCACTCATTCTCTCTCATCTCTCCATCAAATGGCACGATACAAAAACCAAATTCACTCTATTTCTTGCGTAGAACACAACCATGGTGTTGGTTTGTTTTAAATCACCCTCTATCATCCAAACCGAAAGGGATAACATCAAGACATCAAAATTTCATCAGGTTTCAAGCATCACCAATCTCACCATTCTTTGCACAACAACAATCCTCATGCCATACTGATCACAACTAGCTAATTATCTAAGATTATGACAGCCTAACCACTATGTTCTATGCTTCAACAGAATTTTCACTCACATGGCAACCTCCATGAAATCTTGCCTAAAGCTCCAGAATCAATCATCTAACCACCTAAACCATGTTTAACCTAACATTTCTAGATCATGCTACCTAATTCGAGCCAAAATGTGAGAAACACTAACCTGTCAAGAAGTTGAAAACAGATGAGGATTCTCTCCAATTCACAGCTTTCAATGCTCCAAGATCCCTGAATGAACTATATTCTTTCTTCTGTATGCAATAACTCGAGCTCAAACCACCTGGATCTTGGTAACCGATTCCAATTGCACTTGAAGGAGAGAAAATTGCATAGCACGATTCTTGCAGTTTCTTCTTCAGATCTTGCTTGCAATGTGATCACTGGTGATTATTGAATAGAATGGGAATGAAATCTTGAAGAAATGATGAAGAATTGAGAAGTTTTGAAGCAATTTGCAAAAATGCAAGATGGAGTGAAACTATGAGTTTTGGATCCAAATGAAGTTCAACCCCTTTCTGAATCAGCTCTAGGGTTTATATAGATGATGATGGAAAGTTCTGGAAGATGCTAGATTAATCCCATGAGAAGTTATTCATATCATTGCATGAGAAAATGAAAATGGCCAAGTTGCAAAACCAATTCTGCATTGCCTTGTTACAGCACCTCAAAATCTCTTGAATTTCTCTTTTCATGACAATTAGAGAGTGTAGAAACCATCCCTTGCCTTGCACCTTGGTCCTAGCTTGATTTGGCAAGTGTATCTTTTCTTACAAGCAACTTATGATAACTCCAATTTCTTGACTTCAAACCAAAAAACTAATATTGCCAATGATCTCAAAATGCAATTTACCTTCAAATTGGTTGGTCATATGCTTGGTTTTGCTTTTGTATCAAAAAATCACAATTTTGGTCATTTAAAAAGGTATTTTTCCCTTTAATATTGGTCACTTTTGCAAATCTAAGTTCCATGCATTTCCAACTTGCCACAACCACTTTTATAGACTCAAAATGTCATTTGGAGCAAGTTTGATGTTGAACATTTTTTCATTTGAAGTTTGGAAATAGGAGTTTTGGGCATATGCTTGAAATGACCTGTAATTCCACTTTCCCAAAATACCCCTGGCTTGCCAAGATCATAAGTAGAGTTCTACAAATCATGTGAAGGCATACCATGCCTTTATAGAAAGCTAAGATCATGAGGAATAACTTTAATGTTGGCCAGAAATCCATTTGCAAACTCCTTGTGGAGTAAAAGTTGCTTGGAAGTCAAGTAACTTTCACAGATAAATTTCAGTGTCCTCAGATGACCTGTAACTTGCAAGAACCATAACTTGAGTTATATAAATCTCCTTGATGCCTTCCACCACTCAAATTAAAGGTCTTGAGATACTCTACAAGTTTCATGTTGGCCAAGGATCCATTTAAGGCTTGCATTTTGAATTATCTTGCTTGGAAGTTTGCCCTAAATCAGGGGATTTTACACAGAAACCCTAATTCAGAAACTTCTCTTCTTCTTGATTTCTTTTTATTTCCCCTTGGCAAAACACCACATCCATATCCACATATAAAACGAGGCATCCCACATCTTTCAAACAGGCCTTGATGCCCTTCAATCAAGCATTTGACCTAGGGTTGACCTAGGGTTGACCCAGATGAAACCCTAGTTCACTGTCTTCAACTGCAGCTCTTGCAATCACACCAATGACTTATCTCACTTTCAAAATGACCCTATGAGTCTTCCATGCCCTCAATTCACAGCTCACCACTTCTCTGATGATCTTCACATATCTTCAAGATAGGAGAGAAACCCACTGCTTGGTCCACTACCTTCTCAGGCTTCAATTTCCTTCTGATGACTTGGATATGCTTGAATTTGAATAAGAACCTATTGATATGCTCATAGAGATAATAATGGCACTTGGTACCTTGTTGGATGGCGTGCCCATGCTATGCTATGTAGATGAATTAATTATGTACCTGACCTAATATGCAAATGCTAATGCAATTGAAACATGAAATCAGGTGAAATAAGTTGAGCAAATTTTAGGGTGCAACAATTAATATCCGAACTCATTAGTTTACCGCCATCTATTTGAATAATTGGTCTCAATTCGGGAGGAAGAACTGGTAAGAGACATAAAACCATCCATTATGGTTCTATATTTGTTAGGAGAAAATGCTTAGCTAATCCCATGCGTCGAACCAAAAAATTATTTCTTCTTCGAACTTTTCGATTTTTCCATTTGTCATTGGACCCCTCTTTTCCTAATTCTTTCCATTCTAGCAACGAAGAATCCATAATAATTCTTAAATCCAGATCAACTAATTATTGTCGTATAGCACCCGCTCCACTAGAAATTTCTCTATTTCGAAATGTATCGAAACCTTGAGTATCAAAAAAGAGTGGGATATTATCTTTCCAGGATTGGATTTCATATTCGAATGAACCTCGTAATCGTAAGAAAGTTGGTTTTTTAACTACGGGCCTAGAAAAAGAAAAATTTGGATAGGATCCAATAAGATGGATCGCCTCCTTTAAAATCGGACATGAGGGTTTCCTCTCATCCGGCTAAAGTATTTGCACACAATTAAAGATAAAGAAAGGGGTTTCCGCTTTCCAATTTTGGAAAACCTCTAATCTAAAATCAAAAAGGTTTACTCTTTACTCAAGTTATCAATAAAGACCAAGCAAAATTTCATTGATACATTCTTCTTTTTTTTCTGAATTTTTTATCCAATTCGAAATTAAGACAGAAATAAAATGTAAAATTCTTGAGTAGTCTACCTCCCTTCGAATGAGGAATCCTCTAAAATGAAATTCTTAATAAAAAAGGAATATCCTCGAATTCATAAGAGATTTATTTGTCTATGTATCATACCGTTCGATCTTTTAGGTCAAGACGTCACCTCGACGGGTCTGCCACAATGTCTTAAAGCCTATATGCGATAGATAAACTTCTGCAATCATGATATATTTTATTCTTTGAACATAATTTGAGTTCTTTAAAAAAAAAGAGATGAAATAATGAATTCCACAAAAAAGTATTTTTTTTTCACAAGGTACATACAATAAATAGTTATTTGTTACTGAATTGACCATAGACCAATTCGCTTTTTGATTGGGGAGTATTCAATACACCCATGAATTCTGAGCTTCATGTTACTCATCCCAAGAGACATGCCAGATATAGGACATTCCCATTTAATTGAATGGAATGACAGTTTATCATTCGAAATCTGTACAATAAGAATTTTTATCAAATCACACATCGCGGTATACTAGATTCTCTAATTCTTTAAGAGGTTTATCTAAAAGGCTCGCGATATAACTAGGAAGACGTTTCAGATACCACACATGGGTTACAGGACATGCTAATTGGATATACCCCATTTGATATCTATGTATCTGAGAATCAACAAATTCTACTCCGCATTTTTCACAAAATTTTGGTTGGTCTTTTTTATCTCCGATTACTCGATAATTTCCACAAGCACAAATTCCACTTTTTATAGGCCCAAAAATTCTTTCACAAAATAATCCACCTTTTTCAGGCTTATTGGTTTTATAATGAAGAGTATAGGGTTTTGTTACCTCCCCAACTATTTCTCCATTGGGTAGGATTTTTTTTGCCCAAGCACTTATTTGTTCAGGAGAAACTGATCCAATTCGAAGGTGTTGATGTTTATACTGATCAATCATAAAATAAAAATTCCGATTCAGTCCAATTAAACTTCCTTCCTTTGAATCTGAAAGTCTTTCTCAGATACAAGGAAATGATTCAGTTCCAGAGCCAAAGATCGTAGTTCTCGAACGAGCAATCGAAACGATTCTGTAGCATCTACAGGTTTCGGTATTGTTCCTCCAATAATTGTAATTCCAAGTACTTCTTGATGACCTTTAATATGATCCGATTTATAAGTCAGCATCTCTTGTAAAATATGAGCAACACTGTTTCCCCTGCGAGAGTTAATCCTAGCGCTTGTATGATTACTTGGTGGGTTGCGTTTATTTATCGCATTTTACTTCTCGCACTTTATTTCCCGCATTTTATTTTCAGTATGATATGATTATCTGTGCTGTTGTGGGAGGGGCATTCTGATGAGTGAGAAGCCAGACCCAGGCTTGAGTGCACCATAGCATTAGTTGTGGAAATTAGTGGGCGCGTGCTTGCTTTGCAGGCACTAGTGTCTCATGAAATCCACGCTCAGACGAGGTTTTCTCGGTTGGCTTCTCTTTCAACCCTTTGGGTTGAGACGGTTGCTGGTTTGGTGGATTGTCGACTCTGGGGACCGATCATTTATGATTCAGCCGACTGAGGCCGCTTCATGAGCTAGTGATGCCACACCTTCTGGGTATCGTATCACCCCTCTTGAATGTTTGTGACGCTGATGAACGTATAGGATGTCGAACTTGAGTCAGTTTAGGTCCATACCTGTGAGCAGGGTTGGGTTTATTGCAGGAAACTTTGACCTTCAGACTACCTGGTTTTCTTGATAGTGGATCAGTTTTGTTGGGATCTGAGGTTCTCATCAGCAGATGTATGTTTGTTCTTGATAGAGCAGGTTTTGATCAGAAGATCTCATCAGCAGATGTATGTTTGTTCTTGATAGAGCAGATTTTTGATTGGGGTCTGAAGATCTCACCAGCAGATGTATGTTTGTTCTTGATAGAGCAGATTTTTGATTGGGGTCTGAAGATCTCATCAGCAGATGTATGTTTGTTCTTGATAGAGTAGATTTATGATTGGGGCCTGAAGGTCTCATCAGCAGTTGTATGGTTGTTCTTGATAGAACAAAGTTTTATTATCAAATGATTGTTCTTGACAGAGCAGAATTATGATCTTGTGTATATGGCCCTATCAGATGGTTGTTCTTGACAGAGCAGATTGGCGGTCCGATACCAGGGTTTTCTTCTTATCAGATGCAGTGGTTGTTCTTGATAGAGCAAGATTATGGTTTTGTTGATACAAAATCTCCACAGCAGTCGCCTTGGTCTCCTATTGCATGATTGCATTTTGCATTAGTTTGCATACTCATTTGCATTTCATTAACACGTGTCTGTGTTGCAGGTACCGTTTTCCCCGATCCAGGATTTCTTGCCTCCTATTGTATTGTTATGGGCTCTCTGAGGAAGACCGTGGCTTACAAGTTCCCGGCCCCTGATGTGGTTAAGTTGACTGGTTTGATAGCTTTAGCAGATGATTCTGTGAGGGATGAGTTCAGAAAATCATACGGCAGGTTGCTCAGTTTGGTTCATAAACCTTCTGCGTTCGAGGTGAACGGGTTGCACGCTCTGTTGCAGTTCTACGATCCTCCGTTGAGATGTTTCACTTTCCAGGATTTTGTTCTCGCACCCACGCTGGAAGAATACGCTGATTTGCTAGGTGTGCCTATCAAGAGGCAAATGCCTTTTGTTCACATGGACGCCGAGCCTGATCTGGCTGGTTTAGCCCCTTCACTTCATCTGGATGCCTCCGAGTTGGTATTGACTAGTTGGAATAAGGTTCCTGGGTTCTCCTTGCAGTTTCTAGTGGGAAAGGCTCAGCAGTGCGCCAAAGACGGATGTTGGGTCGCGTTCAACGCCATTCTCGCGTTGTGCATATACGACATCATTCTGTTCCCCAATATGCCCGATTTTGTAGACTTTGATGTGTTTCACATCTTTGCTTCAGGGAATCCAGTCCCTACCTTGATCGGAGATGTCTACCATTCTATCCACTACAAAAACGAGAACAGGAGGGGCAAGAATGTCTCATGCTGTGTACCCTTGTTTTACAAATGGCTTGATAGCCATCTGCCCAAGAAGGGTCCTTTTGTCTCGTCTGCAGCCACAGCTGAATAGTCCGAGCGTCTGATGAGTTTATCTGCAGAGGATATTGACTGGTTTGAAGAGATAGGTGGGGTACTGAGGTGATCTTCAGTTGCAGCGGGTTTCCAAACGTGCCTTTGATAGGCAGGAAGGGCTGTATAAACTACAATCCATCGTTGCTGATTCGACAGTTTGCATATACTTTGAGAACTCCGCTGAAGGATGAAGAGGTACAGGAATCTCTGTACCTCACTGGTCTTCTAGAAGGGGATCTGTTGTCTAAGCTTCAGCGCGCGTGGAATGGTATCAGTAAGAGAGGAAAACCTTTGCTGGGAAAAAGCAACAATCAAGCCTACCCTCCGTATGTTACTTGGATCAGAGCCAGGACAGATGCTATAGGGATGCCGTTTCCTCATGCCAAGCCAGAAAGCCCTCCCATGATTGAAGAGCCTACTACTGTGCCCCTTCGGCAGCATAATCAGGAGTTGGCTGAGCGAGATGAATTGAAGCGGGCAAATGAGGAACTGGAGAAGGAATTGGCTCAGCTCCGAAGCGAGAGGAACGAAGTCGTTCATTCTTTCAAAAGGCAAACAGAGTTGGTGAACCAGCTGGGTATAGACCTGACTAAGAAGATAGCCGAGCGTGAACGCATGGGTCAAGACTTCAAAGCTGTCAACGACGTACTGGCTACGAAGAAGCAGCACTTGGACGAAGCATATCAGAGGATATCCAAGTTCAACCAGCATTGGAAGGCTTCCCTGGCCACCAGAAGAGAGCGGGAGGATAAGCTGATGCTACAGATCTCCAAACTGGAAGCCTAGGTGAAGTACAGTGAGAAGAGGTTTGATGAAGAAACCGCTCGCAGGTACGCCGCCGAAGGCCAGCTCAACAAAGCTCTCGCTAACCTGAAGGAGCGCAAACTGACGTTTGAGTCCAAGAAGCGGAAGTTAGAAGATTGCTTCGGCGAAGGAGCATGGGAAGGTTCGGTCGAGGGACTTCAGTACACCATTGTGCAAAGGGAGTTACTCGTCGAGGGGTTGCTCACTCTGCCAGATCATCCAGAAACGAAGGAGTTGTTGGAAGAGTATCGCGCCCGTGGCCGTACTTGACTATTTGTATTCCTTTTGTTTTGATCATTGTTGTATGCTGACCATCACCAGGCTTGTTGGTTGAGGTCACACTGTTGATTCATCTTGTACTCGCTGATGCTATGTACTGCCTTGATAGGCTTTCTTTATATGAGATTGTTATTTCCATGATTGGACTCGGACTTCTTCCTATTACCAGCACTGGCACTCAGGCACTAGGATCGGGGGAGATCTCCCTAACACACAGACACACGAATGCATTTGCATGACGAGCATTTTGTTGTTTTTCCTAACCCTTCTGTGTTTAACAGGTTGTCACAGGTCTTTACAGGTTGTCCCAGGTTGTTTCCGGTGGTTCAAGGATTGATCAGAGACCAGTTCACCGCTATCCTACTAGAGCAAATCAGACCAGGATCATGGAGCAAGTGCAAACTGATGTTCAGGAACTCCGCGAAAGGATGGATCGCTTCATGGAGCTCATGCAAGTGGTCGCCAATGGCCAGGATCAGCTCAGAACTTTGGTTCAGCCTTTGATTTCCAAGGTTGATAGCAACAGCGTACTCCACGGTGGGACCGTGCCTACTCCTCCACCAGTTGAGACTCCACAGAATGGTGTCCCCGTGACCGGGGGAAACGGCAGTGCTAATGGCAATATGATGACCAACATCGGACTCAATACGACGGGCGTCGGTAATGGGGGTCTGGGAGCTAATGTCAATGTCGGGCCGGGCAACGGCAATGCAGGCGTCGGGAATCTGTTTGTGCCTCAGCCATGGCTTGAGGATCACCAAGACGATGTGTTCTCTCACAGAGGTGCTGAAGGAGAGCTGAATGCTGAAACGCGGCTTAGATTCAAAGCACTTGAAGATAAAATGAGAGATATCGAGGATCAGAATACTTTGGGCGTTGATATGTCCAAGCTTGGATTAATTGCTGATTTCAAGGTGCCTCCCAAGTTCAGGGTACCTGACTTTGAAAAATATAAGGGCACCACTTGCCCTCGTGTCCACCTGAGATCGTACTACAGGAAGATGTCTGCCTATTCTGAGGACGAGAAGTTGCTGATGCACTTCTTCCAAGACAGTCTTTTCGGGCCATCCCTTGAGTGGTACATGGGTCTGGAGCCCACCAGTGTGTGCACATGGAAGGATCTCACTGAAGCATTTGTGCACCACTACCAATACAATAGCGACTTGGCCCCGAACCGAGTCCAACTGCAGAACCTGTCGCAGAGGAATAATGAAGGATTTAAGGAGTACGCCCAGCGGTGGCGTGAGTTGGCAGCCAGGGTTCAGTCGTCGATGGTTGAACGAGAGCTCGTGCAGATGTTTGTAGCCACCCTCCCAGGGGTTTACTATGAAAAGTTAGTCAGCGGTATGTCTGGGAAGTTCTCGAATCTCATTATCATGGGTGAACACGTCGAGAATGGGATCAAGATCGGGAAAATTCAAGGTGATTCATCCTCAGCCGGAGGAGGGGGAAAGAAACCTTATGCTGGCAAAAGGCGAGAAGGAGAAGCAAGCGCTGTGACCAACACTCGAAGAAAGGGTAAAGGCCCTCACCAGCAGGTGGCCAGTATAAATATCCCGGCAGTTCCACAGCAGCAGCAGCAGCAGCAACTGAATCAGCAGGGATACAGGAAGTACCAGAATCGGGCATCTTTGGCAAACCGTCACTTCGAGGCACCGCCCATGTCGTACACGCAACTCTTGCAGACTTTGCTTCAGCTTCAGTTGGTCCAGAAGAGGACGATGGCTCCCTTGACAGGGGCACCTCCTCCAGGGTACGACGCGAATGCCACTTGTGAGTTCCACTCAGGGGCACCAGGCCACACAATCGAGAACTGCAAAGCCTTCAAGCACAAGGTGCAGGACTTGGTAGATGCCAAGATCATCAACTTCTCTGATAATGCGCCCAATGTCACGAAGAATCCTATGCCGAATCATAGGGGAGGTGATGTGAACGCCATTATCGAAGACGAGAGTGCAGATTTGTTGACTGATGTCAGAGATCTAAAGATGCCGCTTAGCTTCGTTAAAGCTAAGTTGTTGAAAAGAGGGTTCTTTCTAGGTTGCGGAGAGCTATGTATGGACTGTGCTACACGTTCTGATGGATGTGAGCAGTTGGTTGAAAGAATTCAAAGTCTGATGACTGAAGGGATTCTACAGTTTAGCCGGAGGGCTGAAAGTGGATCAGGAGAGGTAGTGCTGAAGCAGACCGATGAAGTCGCCACCATCACCATCCCTCGCCGGCCAATAACTATTTCTGCGCCCAGACCGCCCATAATTACTATTACCAAAGCTGGGCCGATACCCTTCGAGAGCACTAACGTCGTTCCGTGGCATTATGGGGCTGAAGTCTACTGCAACGGACAGAGGTTGGAGTTAGAACCGTATGGGTCGACTGTGGAGAACCTTGCGGGAATCAGTGGTATTACTCGCAGCAGAAGAGTGTTTGCACCGCCAGAGGGCGTGGCAGATAAAACGGTCAGAGCTGATGCGTCCGATAAAGGTAAAAGTAAAGTCGTTGAAGAGGCCCCGTCTGGGGTAGAAAAAGACTTGGTTGTTAGAGATGCCGAGGAGTTCATGCGGTTGATTAAAAAGAGTGACTACAAGATTGCAGATCATCTCAATCAGACGCCCTCGAAGATTTCCATTCTCAACCTGTTGCTGTATTCTGAAGCACACCGCAACGCACTGCTGAAGGTGTTGAACGCCGCCTACGCACCGCAAGAAATATCGGTAAATCAGCTAGAAGAGGTTGTAGCCCACGTTAATGCAGGAAATGGGCTAGGCTTCACAGACCTAGAACTGACGCCTAAAGGGAGGAATCATAATAGCGCCCTGCACATCTCGATAGAGTGTAGGGGCACGATTATGTCGCACGTGTTGGTGGACACGGGTTCATCACTTAATGTTCTTCTGAAGAAGGCATTAATGAAGTTGGATACTCGTGGAGTGATCTGCACACCCAGTGATCTGGTTGTGAAAGCGTTCGATGGAACTAAACGACACGTTTTCGGGGAGGTGACCCTGCCGATCCAGGTTGGTCCGGAAACGTTCAACGCGGTCTTTTATATTATGGACATTATGCCTGCCTACAGTTGCCTCTTGGGTCGGCCGTGGATCCATGTTGCTGGTGCCGTGACCTCCACGTTGCACTAGAAGCTCAAATATGTTGTCGGAGGAAGCATCGTAACCGTTTGCGGCGAGGAGGACATAATGGTGAGCCATTTGTCATCCTTTAAGTATGTTGAAATGGATGGCGAAATCCATGAGACTCTATGCCAAGCGTTCGAAGCTGTCAAAGTGAAGGACGTAGCTCCTGTGGTCACTGAAAAGCCAGAGATGACTCTCTCCTCGTTCAAGGAGGCTCGGGCTGTTGTCCAAGCCGGATCTACCCCAGGTTGGGGGCGAATTTTGGAGATACCCAACAAGCAGGATAAGTTTGGGTTGGGATATTCTCCTGGAGCTGAAGCTTCTTCTTTGTCTGGCAGTGCGTCACGAGGTAAGGGGCCGATCCAGTTTACCAGTGGCGGAGTGATCTTCGAAAGCATCAACGCAACGTCTGAAGACAGCGGGGATAGCGACTGTGACCTCGATTCTTGGATCCAGCCAAGCAAGCCAGGCGAGGGCCTCAACAATTGGACCATCAAGGATATCATCTAGATGACAAGTGAAGAGTAATGATTTACTTTTTCCAATCATTGTACAACCCTATGTCCTACCCGGGGCATAGCGGTTTTATTGTCAGGGCCTTGATGGATTATGTACATGCATTTTGTTAATAAATCAAAGGCGTTTTCTTCGTATTCAAATATTGTGATCTCTGTTATTCCTGTTTTATATTTGTTTTGAAAAACAGTAAAATGGCAATGGGGTTTGTGCTAACCTGCACATCCTTGTTTTAAACTTAACCCTTGTTATTGCAGGATTCACACAATAGATGACACCGAATCTAGACCTTCTACGGCTCACTTCGACTTCGAATGCCCGATCTATCAAGCCGAAGAAGAGATTGATGAAGACGAAGACCTTCCTGAAGAGTTGGCCCGCTTGTTGAAACAAGAGGAGAAGGTTATTCTGCCTCATGAGGAGGAGATCGAGACCGTGAATCTGGGTTCTGAAGAACTCGTCAGAAACATCAGGATAGGGGCTGCGCTGCAGAGTGATGTCAAGCAGAGATTGGTCGAGATGCTAAGAGAGTATAGTGACGTCTTTGCTTGGTCATACGAAGATATGCCCGGACTTGACACGAACATCGTGGTCCACCACATGCCGCTGCGAGAAGATTGCCCTCCTGTTAAGCAGAAGCTTAGGAGGACGAGACCAGATATGGCCGTTAAGATCAAAGAAGAAGTGCAAAAGGAGCTTGATGCTGGCTTCTTAGCGGTCACTACTTACCCTCCGTAGGTCGCCAACATAGTTCCTGTACCGAAGAAGGACGGTAAGGTACGCATGTGCGTCGATTATCGGGATTTGAATAGGGCGAGCCCTAAAGATGATTTCTCGTTGCCTCATATCGATGTGTTGGTCGACAACACAACCCAGTTCTCCGTGTTTTCATTCATGGATGGCTTCTCCGGTTACAATCAGATCAAGATGGCGCCGGAGGACATGGAGAAAACTACGTTTATCACTCCCTGGGGAACATTTTGCTACAAGGTAATGCCTTTCGGTCTGAAGAACGCAGGGGCCACTTACCAACGAGCAATGGTTACTTTGTTTCATGACATGATTCATCATAAGATTGAAGTCTATGTTGATGACATGATTGCGAAGTCCCAAACGGAGGAGGGACATCTGGTCAATTTGCTGAAGCTCTTTGAGAGGCTTAGGAAGTTCAGGTTGAGGCTGAATCCTAACAAATGTACTTTCGGAGTACGGTCCGGAAAGTTACTGGGGTTTATCGTGAGTGAACGAGGCATCGAGGTTGATCCTGCGAAAATAATAGCCATACAAGAAATGCCAGTGCCAAAAACAGAAAAAGAAGTTCGTGGTTTCTTGGGCAAAATAAACTACATTGCAAGGTTTATCTCTCAGCTCACGGCCACGTGTGAACCGATGTTCAAGCTTTTAAAGAAAGATCAGGCAATTATCTGGAATAAGGATTGCCAGAAGGCGTTCGACAAGATAAAGCAGTATCTTCAGGAACCTCCCATCTTGATACCCCCAGTGGCTGGACGACCGTTAATCATGTACTTGACAGTTCTTGAGAATAGTATGGGGTGCGTTCTCGGTCAGCACGACGAGACGGGTAGAAAGGAGCATGACATTTATTACTTGAGTAAGAAGTTCACGGACTGTGAATCTCGATACTCGATGCTGGAGAAGACGTGTTGTGCACTAGCCTGGGCTGCCAAACGTCTACGACAGTACAGGCACAATCACACCACCATGCTAATTTCGAAGATGGATCCGATCAAGTACGTCTTCGAGAAGCAGGCTCTTTCGGGCAGGATTTCCAGATGGAAAATGGTGTTGACAGAATACGATATTCAGTACGTGTCCCAGAAGGCCATCAAGGGAAGCGTATTGTCTGATTACCTTGTCGAACAGCCGATCGAGGATTACCAGCCGATGAAATTTGAATTCCCTGATGAGGATATTATGTTTCTCAAAGCGAAGGATTGCGATGAGCCGTTGCCTGACGAGGGGCCAAATAGGAAATCCCAGTGGAAATTGATATTTGACGGGGCGGTTAATTCTTATGGAAGTGGCATTGGGGTGATCATCACGACTCCCTACGGATCCCACATCCCGTTCACTGCGAGACTGACGTTTCCAGTCACCAATAATGAGGCGGAGTACGAAGCATACATCATGGGTCTAGAAGAGGCAATTGATTTGAGAATCAAGAATCTAGACGTATATGGTGACTCGGCGCTTGTGATCAACCAAATTAAAGGGGAGTGGGAGACTCGTCAATCGAATTTGGTGTCGTACATGAATTATGCCAGAAGGCTACTTCCGTTCTTCGATCGAGTGGAACTCCATCATGTACCCAGAGCAGAAAATCAGATAGCTGACGCCTTAGCCACGTTGGCTTCGATGTACAAAGTCAATTTTTGGAATGAGGCTCCAAGAATTGTCCTTTTTCGTCTTGATAGACCTGCATTCGTCTTTGCAATCGAGGAAGCCGCCGACGGCAAGCCATGGTTCCATGACATCCAGAGTTTCCTTTTGACTAAGGAGTATCCTACGGGTGCGTCAACACAGGATAAGAAGACTCTGAGGAGGCTGTCTGGAAATTTTGATCTCAATCCTGATGGAGTTTTGTACAAAAGAAACCACGATCTCGTGCTACTCAGATGTGTAGATGAGAAAGAGGCGAGTATGCTCATGGAAGAAGTCCATGAAGGCACATTTGGTACGCACGCCGGCGGGCATGCTATGACGAGAAAGATCCTGAGAGCAGGATACTACTGGCTGACAATGGAATCGGATTGCTTTAAATTCGCGAAGAGATGTCATAAATGCCAGATTTATGCTGATAAAGTTCATGTGCCGCCGTGCCCGTTAAATGTCATGTCCTCCCCGTGGCCGTCCTCCATGTGGGGCATCGACATGATAGGCAAGATCGAGCCCACTGCATCTAACGGTCATCGCTTCATTCTAGTAGCTATCGACTACTTCACCAAGTGGGTGGAGGCAGCCTCATATGCTAATGTGACCAAGCAGGTGGTGGCTAAATTCATAAAGAGGGATATCATCTGTCGTTACGGAATTCCCGAACGGATCCTTACTGATAATGGTTCTAATCTGAATAACAAGATGATAAAGGAGTTGTGCCAGAGTTTCAAGATTGAACACCACAACTCATCTCCTTACCGGCCGAAGATGAATGGCACCGTTGAAGCGGCCAATAAGAACATAAAGAAGATTGTTCAGAAGATGGTTGTGACCTACAAAGATTGGCACGAGATGCTGCCATTTGCACTGCACGGTTATCGTACGACGGTACGTACGTCAACCGGGGAAACTCCTTTCTCCTTGGTGTACGGTATGGAAGCATTCCTACCGTTAGAAGTGGAGATCCCTTCTTTGCGAGTTTTGGTTGATGTGAAACTCGACGAGGCAGAATGGATTACGAACCGACTGAACCAACTCAGCTTGATGGACGAGAAGAGGTTAGCATCGATTGCGTTTGGTCGTCTGTACCAAAGTCGAATGAAGAAAGCTTATGATAAGAAGGTGCGTCCTAGAAGCTTTTAGACGGGTGATCTCGTCCTTAAGAGGATTCTTCCTCCACACTCCGATCACCGGGGCAAGTGGACTCCCACTTACGAAGGTCCATACGTCGTCAGCAAGGTCTTCTCGGGAGGAGCTTTGTTGTTATCCGCGATGGATGGTGAAGATTTTGCATCCCCGGTGAACGCGGACGCAGTTAAAAAATACTTTGCTTGAAAGCGACCCGCTGGACAAAAAAAAAGAGAGAGAGTCCAGGAAAAAATGGGGCATCCTGGCGAACCAAAAACAGAATAAAAGGTTCGGGCAAAAATTAAGGATATAAATTAAAAAAAATGTACACCCACGAAGTCGAAAACCTACACTGGGCGGCTTCGGCAAAAAAGGGTATCCCGGTGAACTGAAAACCCGTAAAGGGCGGTTCACGCAAAAGTTAGGGATTTGAAAAAGCAAATGACTGCGTTCCGCGTGTGGACTTTCATTGTTTAGTGGTTTGGAAGACCTGAGGGCCGTTTATCTGAATCAATCTCTTCTGAAGCTGAAGCGTCGGAGAAGTATCGAAGTCGAGTGGGTCATAGAGGGATCAAGTCATGGTGTTCGTCTACGCCTCGTTGCCGACATTTGTATATACTGATGTATATTTATGTTTTATTTTTGTGCGGCTTCCTCATTCCAGGAGCTTGCCTCTGTTGTAAAACATTTTTACCCATTCAGGGGTTCGTTATCAATAAAAAGCATACTATTCAGCAATTTTGTTTGCCTGTTTAGCATTTATCTGTTTTGTTTGTGAAAAAGAACGCCGATGTTTTTGATAAAATGCGCATACATAAACTTACTGGCCTAGGCCACTGATTGTTGAAACAATGAATTACTTGAACATTGTCACGAGATAATAACCTTGATAGGTCCCTTTGAGAAGGGTATCTTGCCTGTTTGTTTGTGTTGTTACAGGTGTAGCATATTCCAGACAGTGCGCCGTGTGCGTCCCGAAGAAGGATGATTCCTCCTTCTCCAGCAGAGTTCAGTAGCCTCTCCCCGCAGAGTCTGAACGCGAGATCGTGAGCATTGATATGTCTCCCCAGGCAGAGAGGATTCTCTCCCCCAATCAGATGCGTCCTGAAGGAACGTCATCTCTTCAGCTGAGTCAGGCGCCGAAGCGCGTGTTCATCCCCCAGCACCGGGTCACAAGTGCAGGTTTTGTAGGAAACTATTCGTTCACTGAAGTGTGCAGCAACTGATGGTGCAAGACTAAAGTCTCCAGCGGAATTGAGATTCCCCCCAGAGTCATACTCTCCCATGAAGTCGGATGATTCCTTCTTCCCCAGCGGAATTGAGATTCCCCCACGGAGCCGTACTCTCCAGCAAGCAGAATGATTTCTTCTTCCTCATCCAAGTTTGTAGACCCCCAAGAGAGCTGAATCCTTGGAAACTGCTCAGGCCATGATTGGTTCTCCCCAGTAGAGTGTGGAATAGCTGATGCTGTGTTTCCCCACCGGAGTCGTTATCTCCAGAGAAGTAGCCATGAAGGCCGTGCAGTCATTCCCGCGATTGACATCGCTTTCCATCAGCAGGTCCAGGTTCTCGTAGAGCTTCGTTCCCCTGCAGCAGTCAACTGAAGTTGTTTCCCCCGCAGCAGTCAACTGAAGTTGTGTCCCCTGCGGAGTCCAATTGAGGTTGGCGTGACCTTGTGCTCCTCAGTAGGATGATTCCTCTATCTGAGTAGTTCTTTCTCCTTGACAGGAGGATTCCCCCTCGGCATTTATTTTGCTGACAGGATCGCATCATTTTGCATGATTGCATAACATTTATCATAAACGCATAGCATTTCCACCGTGTGGAGCATTGCACCATTGCCGAAGCATATGCATAGTAAACATGATCCAGGTTGTTACCGTTCTTGTTTTGCAGGTGTTCCGCCGCAGAATTGATTGCTCAGGATGATTCCTGAAGTTCTCCCCAACGAAGTCGCTTGCTCAAGATGATTCTTGAAGTCCCCAGCGAAGTCTTCAGTTCAAGATGATTCTTGAATTCCCCAGAAGGGTCGGTTGCTTAAGATGATTCTTAAGATCCCCAGTGCAGTCGCCAGAGTGGTTGCTCAAGTTGATACTTAGAGTTCCCGGCAGGGTGTTCGCTCAGGATGATTCCTGAAATATCCAGAATGGTCGACGGTTCAAGATGATTCTTGAAGTCCTCGGCGGAGTTATTTGTCCAAGATGATTCTTGAAGTCCTCAGCAGAGTTGATTCATCCAGAATGATTTCTGGATCCCCGAAGTAGAGTTACTTGATAGTTCTCCAGAATCCCCAGCGAAGATGCGACATCCCAAGCAGGTTTCTGAACGGCGAAGTTGAAACCTCCCCTGAAGACTTCATGATTGAAGTCCGACCGTGTTAATGAAGCAGTTCTCTCAGCTGATGTGGAGTGCCTGATGGAAGAGGTTTAGATATTCCCAGTTGGCTCATGATTGACCAAGAATTCTATTCCCGACTTGCTGATGAAGTCCGGCTGATGCCCGACAAGTTCTTTGAATGCCTGATGGCATGATCAACCTGATGGTTGACCTGATGGAGTCCGGCTGATGCCCGACAAGTTCTTTGAATGCCTGATGGCATGATCAACCTGATGGTTGACCTGTTGAAGTCCGGTTGATGCTCGACAGTTTTCTTTGAATGCCTAATGTCATGATCAACATGATTGTTGACCTGATGAAGTCCGGCTGATGCCCGACAATTTTCTTTGAATGCCTGATAGCATGATCAATCTGATGGTTGACGTGAAGAGTCCTGAGGAATCGTGATGCCTGATGGCATGATTGACTATATATTACCAGTTACCGTGTGACCAATTCTCCAGCTAGTTGCCGTGCAACTATTATTTCAGTGTTCGAAGATTTGTTCCCATCTGAGTACAGCGTACTTGTGCAGTTGGCAAATTTTCGGGTTTATCAGTATTCAAACGTCTCGCACCTCGATTGGCTGAGAGCCGTTCGCCTCACCCAGTCAGGTTCAAGCAGTTTGAATAGGGGCAGCTGTTGCACCCCAAAATTTGACCAACATTTATTTACCTAGCTTGTGGTTCATCTCATTCATCATCTGCATTTCATTGGTATGTGTGCAGTAGGTCAAGATCTATGAGTACCAATCAAGACTATGAAGCTAGCCAAGAAGGTTATTCAAGTGTTCAAAGGTTGATATCTTTTTCAGAGAACTCAAGAGATCCTCAGAGAGATTGGTTGAAACCAAGGTTGTGTGTCTCATAACTTGAGAGTTGTGGGAGCCCCTCAGATGATTCTGAGGATATGAGGATGGACTTGAAGCTTTGAGAAAGCTTATGAGATGTCTTGAAAGTCATCATGAAGCCTAGAGAGGTCATTGTACAAGAATTCAGAAGACTCAGCCATGAGTGGTGGAATTAGGGTTTGACTGGGTCAAACCTAGGTCAACTGATGATTTGGAGAAGGTTGAGACCTAATCCAAGAGCCATGTGATCATGGATTGATGCATTGAGATTCTATAATGATGATTCCTATACCAACTCATCATGATTGTGGAGTTTGAGAAGTTTCAAGCTAGGGTTTCTAAGGCTTGACAGTGTAAAATCCCCTAGTTTGATCCCTATCTTCAAGGCAGTGTAGCTCAAGATGTGATTGTCATCTCATCTTCCCCACAACATGAATGTTGTAGAGCTTGCTCTTAGATTTAATTTGAGTACTAGAAGTCCTTGATAGGATTTGTAGAGCTCAAGTTATGACTTTGACAAGTTACAGGTCATCTGAGGTATGTGAATCTGGGTCCTTGAAAGTCACCCAACTTGCATCCAACGTTTGCCCTAGTAGGATGATTCCTATGAACTCTTGGTCAACATCAATGTTGTAGAGCATCTTCATAGCTTTCTAGAGAGTACTAGAAGTCCTTGATAGGATTTGTAGAACTCAACTTATGGCTTTGACAAGTCAAGGGCATTTTGGTCATTTGGATATTATAGGTCATTTCAAGCATAAGGCCATATCTCCTATTTCCAAGCTTCAAATGGAAAAATATTCAACATCAAACTTGCTTAGAATGATGTTTTAAGGCTAGTAAGGAGGTCATTAGAGGTTGAAAAGGCTTGTAGCAAAAAGTGATAAAAATGACCAAAAATGGAGACATAAGTTAAATAAGTTGAAATTGGAAATTGGAAATCCCAAGTTACACATCCAAACCATGGCATATAATAGGTCATTTTGACTCTAAAAGACATTCTAAAAACAATGGTTTATCCACAATTTTGATTTGAGGCCTAGATCATGGGGCTGCTTTGGAAATGGCTCGCTTGCATTTTAAGGCACAAAGGCAAAACTTAAGAAAACTCAATGAACAAGCTAGCTATGCATCTCAACACATCCTATATCTCATATAAGGATAATTTCAAGTCATTTTTGGTTGCTGCAAGAGCTTGGCATGAGATAAGGCATGAGATGAGAAGTGAATTCATAAACTCATGACATGAGAATCCCAATTTCTCATGGGATGGTTCTAGATGGTTCTAGATGATTCTAAACCACTCTATATAATGTGTAGAACTTGCTCAGATGCAAGGTTGGTGTAAGATTTGAGAGAAGAGAGAGTTGGCCATTTCACTTGCTTCCATTGCAAGTTGAAAGAAAAATCCATATTCTGATTCAATTCCATCCATTCTTTCAATCTAAACACATTCCTCTGATCATAGTGAAGCTGTGCAGATCAATTTGAGAGCAAAACCATGGAGATTTGAGGAGTTGGCAATTGGATTTTCAAGGTTGCAAGTCATAATCGGTTTTGGAGATTGAAGCTTTCTTGGTCCAAACTTTTGCAAACAGTAGCAAGATCATCATTCAAGGAGTGATTTTGGAGAGTTTGAAGGCTTGCAGTGAAGGTTTACTCCATCTGTTAATCAAGAAATACCAGGTTAGTAACTTTTCTTCTACACCATGATTTATGCATCTTTAGGTAGAATTGTTAGGTTAGAACTGTTAGAGACCAATAGGAGATGGATTCTGAAGAGTTTGGGATCAATTGGTGAGGTTTCAGTGGATGACACCATTTTTATTTGGACCAAGAACTCGAGTTATATTGGGCTATAGCATGAATTAGATGTCAAGAATCAATCAGTGTGAGTTGGTGGTTAATCTGAGGTAGTTAATTGCAAGAATTATTGAAGTTGATGTTTGAGCATATCTTTGATCTTGGATCGGGTTTGGAGATTTAGGATGTTTCAATTGATTTTAAGATCATGGTTAGATTCAGCATGAAATTCTGGACAGATTAGGGTTTGGAATTTTGATTTTCCATGAAGAATTGATGAGGTTCGAGTTTGATGAAGATGGAGCTTGAAGCTCTGCATTTCCATGGCTTCACTAAGAACCCTAGTTGGAGGAAGAAGATGAAGCGTGGCCATTGGATGAAGCAAGACCATTGACTGAGAATTGGATCCCACGGCTGAGATTCAATTTCAATTTGAAGAGGGAGTCTGAAGACGCCATGAAACGCATCGTTTCATTAAAAGGGGATTTGGGCTGGATTGCTAGTTACACCCCACTTTCATGGCCCATTGGATTTTGTACTGAATTTTATTACTTTTTACACCGTGTGTTTTTCTTTTTCTTTACATTTTATTAATTGAATTTTCTGATTAGAATTGGGCCTAGCGCGCCTCACTATCCCCACCCCCATTTTGAGCCCATATGAAAAATGAACAGAATATACTTGCTATCTGCACCACATCATTTCATATTTTCATTTCTTTTTCTCCATTTTGCATTAATCTTTGAAAAATCATAATAAATAGAAAATTAATGATTTTTACATGGGGATTTTTTCTCCCATTTCATGTTCATGTCTAGAAAATTATAAAAGTGAAACATTTGCACTTCATGCATCTTTAGTATTTTTTGTGTATTTTCTATTTTAATAGCTTTTTAATTCTTTTATGTTGATACATGGTTTTGTAGAATTTTGTTTAGCTAGTTCCCTGCATATTTTTAGGCCATTCTTTTTAGGATAGTTAGATTAGGACTTTAGCTCCCCCCTGGATTTATTCCATAATTTTGTGATGAATTTTTAGGTTAGTTTTGCTTAGATGACATTAGGTTGTGTAGAATTAGGTTAATCCTTAACATAGGTCCACAATAACACTAGAATTTTGGGTTTCTAGGTCAAGTTGGGCATTGGGGCATATAAGGGTATTAAGGGTAGATATATAGGATCCCCTAGGAATTATATTAGGTTTTATTATAGTGGTATACTATTTTTAGATGATTTTTGTAGTTGATGATTGTTTGTGTTGCCCTTGGGGGCTTGTATTTTTGTTTGCTTTGCTTTGTGGGCTCGGAGAGCTTGGTATTGCTTTGAGGAGCATTGAGGAGCATAGTAGGAGCATTGAGGAGCCTGAGAGCTTGATCTTGTTTGTTTTGTTGATTGTTTGAGGGTTAGGGATTAGGAAGAGTTTAGACCTAGTTAACTTCTTTCTTAAACATGGATGGTATCTTTCACCTCCATTCCTCCCTATGATTCAAAGTCCTTCCATGGTATACACCTCTCTCCTTTGGAGGGATAAGTGATTGTACCTAGGAAGTAGAACTTTTTAGGGAGCCATTCCTTTGATGTTAAACTCTTATTGGCCACCTTTGGTGGTCAATAAGCAGTTTAACACCCTAGCTTATCCAGTTAAGTGATTTCCTCTGGTTTGAGTATCTTGAGAGATGGTGAGCTTGAGTTTGGGAGATGAAGACTTCATTGAAGAGTGTAGAAGAGGATGAATCCTTGAGCATTGCCATTCCAGCTGAAGCTTGAAGAGCAACAAGAGCAAGTTGATACTTGAAGACCCCATGAAGATCCAGTAAAGATTGAAGGAAGAGCTGAAGCTTGAAGATCAAAGGAAGTTGATACTTACTTTGAAGCTTGGAGATCCTGAAGGAGATCAAGTTGATACTTGTGGTTAACAGTGAAGCCTGAAAGTGGAGCTGAAGCTTGGAGAAGAAGATAAGTTGAAACTTATGTTAAAGGGTTGAAACTTGGAAAAGCAAATTGATATTTGACAAGAGTGATGGAAGTCGGAAGACTGAGTTGCTGATTGGAAGAGCTGAAGCTTGAGGTTGAGAGAGGAGTTGATCTGCTTTCTTATCTTTTTCTTTGTTTTATTGATGTGTTTTGTTTGGCTTGCTTGATGCATTAGAATAAGTCCATATCTAGAATAGCTTTAATCTAGGAGCATGATTGCACTAGAGGTTGAGTTGCTCCCTCTGCTTGTATTGTTACTGTGTGGCTTTGCTTGCGGGTATTCGGTAGAGCCCAGCTCCCTTGCCCATGTGGGTTGTTTGCCTGATGGCATTTTATTTCATTTCTTCTGTATGACTGCAGTTTACTGTATATTGCTTGATAGCATGTTGTTTTATCTTTCAGTATGATTACTGTTATTCATTCTGGCTTGAGGTTGAGATGAGCTTGTGGAGGCTGAAGCCCCACACACATTTCCTCCCACACTTGCATTGCATGCATTTTACTGTTAAGCTGATGCTTTGTGTGTTTTGGTGTATCATTGACATGATCCCTTAGGACTCTCATTTCCTTTGATAAGGAATTGATGATAGAACTTTAGGTTGAAACCTATGCATGACAACTTCTAGGAGTTCCCTGTTCAAACCTCAACCATAGGATGAATCCTTGGCATGACAACAGTAGGACTTGATAGTCTCCCTCCTAGTTGGGCCTGTTCTCTTCTCATCTCAAAACAGTTTAAGATACAGTAATCATGAATGATTTCTTTCGTACGTTACGAGCCTTAAGCTATCTGAGAAAGGATTGTGGGAGAGTTTCTTTTCCACAGTCTGGATGTTTAGTATGGTACCCTTTGGGTGACATGCGACGCATTCACTCTCAGGTCATAGTCTCTAGTGAGATTGAAATTGCAAACATAATAAAAAACACTTCTTTCGTAAAAGACAGGAAATAAAGCGTAGTGTCCCGAACTACGTATGCTCTGATCTCTCATACCTGTTGAGAGTACGTAGGCACAATACTGATGTATTGGCGAGCTACCTTCCCCCATAACCCGTCGTAGGTCGAACTACGTTGACTCTTATTTCTCGTTCTCTGATGAGAATACGTAGGCATAAAGCGCGACGTTTTGCCGAGTCATTTTTCTTTTCTTTTTAAGCCAGCCTTGATAGGTAGATAGATAAAACCAACCCGTCCAAGTAAACACAACAAGCGTGGATCCCGTCGAGTACGACGAACGTGAGGGGTGCTAATACCTTCCCCTTGCGTAACCGACTCCCGAACCCAAACAGTGGTTGTGACGACCTTGTCTTACCTTTTTTCGTTAGGTTTTTCCGATCGTTTCCTTTCCCGCTCCGAGGGATAAATAACGAAAGGTGGCGACTCTTCTGTTGTGCCGACACCTTATTTTCGCGCAAGCGACAATACCACCCATATGCCCAACCAAAGGAACGTTGGGGAAGCTTCCACAACTGAAAATAATCTCACTACCCAGGAGGTCTATGTTGAAACACACAATATTTTTCAAGGTCAAACCCATAATCCTTTCTGACCAAAAACGATAGGGGGAACCCATGAACTCCATTTCTCCATACCATCTTTCCATCCAATTCAGAAACATACAAATGAAGAGCATTGGCTAGCTTGGTCAAATCAAGTTCCTCTTGAGAATGCACAAAAGGCATTTCATCCAAGACTGGGACTCCCAACAACTGAGCAAACTCTTCCAAGGTTGGAAACAAGACATATCCGAGGAACGTAAAGCAACGCAACTGAGGATCACAAAATTGCAGTAGCGTATGAACACCTCCCAACTCATATTTGGAGACCTTGCAGACAAAACTCAGAATTCTCCCATACTCATTTCTGAAGTCTTCCATAACCCCACACTCAACCACAGAAATAAGGCCAACCAGAGATCCTACATCTGGTATTGGGAACTTGTAAACAACAACTTTCTTGAGACCAGACTCCATGATGATGGTGGATTAGATTACTAGAATCAAGAAGAAAATATACACCTGAAACACAAATACATGCAAATGTTAGAATGCAAATGAATATGCAAATGCAAACAGGGGATTTAGATTGTTGTGCTGCTGACTGAGTTAAACCAGAGCTTCGCTTCGGTGAGAAAATACCGGAACATCAGAAGACCAAAGTATAGGAACCTCATAACATTAGAGATCAAAGGTTCGCACTGATAAGAAATCCGGGTGGGTTAGAGGTCAATTTTCCTGCATAATCCTCCCACTCACAAGGTAGGCACCTAACACCTGACAAGGTTTGGCATCCTATGCGGTCGTCAGCATCACAGACTTTTGAGAAACGATGATATGTTCACCATTTCTGGTTTGGCATCATAGTCAAACAAAGCGGCCTCACTTAGTTGACTCCCAAATGACCAGTCTCCAGAGTCGACAGTTTTCTGATCCAACGTCCCCCTCCTGACCAATGTACATGATAGGACATCTTTAAAGAAAACCTTGTCTAAACGCGAATTTCCTGAGGCCTAGTGCACGCTGAACATGCAGATCCTCACTACTTTCCACTCTAATGCTAGGTATGTACTCAAGCCTGGGTTTTGGTTTATCTCTCAAAGGAACAACCCCACCCAACAGCACATCAATATCATGATAATAAAGTGGGAAAATTAAAATGCAAATGCAATAAAAATACAGATTCAACACATATGCACATATATACACACCCCTAAACGAATAAACACACAAGCGCTAGAATTGACTTGCATAGAGGAGGGGAATTGTCCCCAATAGAGTCGCCAGCTGTCGCTACTGCGAAAAAGGGCCGACAAAGACAGAAGAGTCGCCACCATTCATTATTTATCCCAAAGAGAACGAAAGGAAACGATCAGAGAAAACCTACGAAAAGGGAAAAGACAGGTCATCGCAACCAAATCATGGGTTCGGGAGTCGTTTACACAAGGGGAACGTATGAGCACCCCTCACGTCTGTTGTACTCAACGTGATCCACGCTTGTTGTCCATCTAAAAAGGTGTTCATCTATCAATAGGCTGGATAACAAGGACAAAAGAAAAGAAAAGAGACTCGATAGAGAATCGTCGCTCTATGCCTACCTATTCCCTCGTGCAATGGGAAAGTCAGAGTCAACGTAGTTCAGGAAAACTACGGGTGAAGGTGAGGAAGGTTGCTTGCCAAGACATCACCGTCTTATGCTTATGTATCCTCGCCTGGTACGAGAAATCAGAGCAAACGTAGTTTGGGATAACTACGGGAAAACGGGGTGTTCTCGATCGCACGGGGGCGAGAGAAAATGTTCGGGTAGACGATACTAGCGTTTGCATTCTAGCAGTTAGGTGTATTGCTGCTTGACCATTGGAGACTTAGGCATTACCTGTTTGCGGTAGAACGGACGTAGCATGTGTTGCACCCCAAATTTTAACCACTTAGATCCTAATCATCATTTTAGGATCATATTCATTTGATTAACTAACCTTAACCCATTTCAAGTTTATCTTTGTCAAAACGCATATGAGTCAGGGTCCCGTACTGTCAAAATCGAGGCTTCAATGGGTTAATCAATCAATGTTTTGGATTGATTCAACTATGAACAAGATCAAGAATACTACATTGGGTCAAGTATGAATCCAATTTGAGGTTGTCACCCAGGATTTGAGAGCAGTGTAGTTCGGGATACCCGATTAGGGTTTTCGATCGGGAAAAGTTAACCGTAGTTTGACTTTTGATATAAAAAGTGTTTCAATGGTGGGATAATGGTCCATTAAGTTCCTATGGCTTAATAAAGTCTATCCAAAGAGTTTCAAGGCCTCAGAATATCCGGAACATCAACAGCCGACTCGGTAGTCACCGATTGATCGTACGGTTGACCGAAAAGTCAACTCTTCAACTATAAGGAATTTGACTTCGAGATGTGAATCAGAAATGTTCCTTATGTCATATTACACCTTCCCATAAAATATTATGACCATTGGATCAAGGGTTAGGAAGTAATTGCAAAAGTCTGGAATTAGGGTTTTGAAAGGGGCAAGGCCATAACTCCTCAACCACACATCCAAATGAAGTGGTTCAAAGCTCATTGGAAAGCTCTTGACAAGTTCTACATCTCTCATCTCTCCCATCTCACTTGATTTTTGCTCAGCATTTGCCCATGGAACTGATGTGTAGAGCTGCCACAAAGATCTTGGCAAGATTCATTCAAAATTTCACAATCTCCCTCCAAAATGTGGAAAAGCCAAGACTGCCCTCACCCTCATTTTTCCTATAAATAGAGACCCTTCTCTATGTTACAAAAGACACCAAATCACTCTTAAAAGCCAATAGAAATCACAGCTCTCAACTCTCATTCATTTTCTCAAAAACTTCATTCTTCAAAAACTTCCAAGTTTTCACCAAAATCTGTCTCAAGCAAAATTCTGCCCAAACTCATTTCCACCCCTTCCAAGCCACTCAAAACCATTTACGCAATCTATAAACATTGTGTAGAAGGTGTTCATACACTTAAACCACCCAAAAACATCATTCTCCCAAAAGTCAACCTTCATACCTTTATATGTTGAGTTTTATGCACTTTGGAAGCCAAGTCTTTACTTAAGGCCTTCCCTACCACCTCAACACTCCCAACACCTCATATATATCATATTTCAACTGTCCAAAGTCTCAAAAACCAGATCGGAAGTTCATAACTCAAACTGTCTTGAAAGATAGTTTATTGCTTCAAGAGGAAGAAAGCTCCAAATCTTTGCCAAAGAAGAAGATCTCTGGGTTTCTTAGCTTTTTAGCTTGTTCAAGAAAGTCTATAAGAGGTATGTAATGCTCAACCTCTTCATTATTCATACATTGTCATGTTTTAAAAATTTTGAAATGCTTGTTGTGAAAGTATAGTCATGTTGTCCCATATTGGTTCTTTGTCAAGAACTTATGTTTTGTGGCTATGGTATTGCTTTTGTTAAAGTATGTTATTCATGAATGATTTGTTGATGATATGTTACCAATATTGAATTTTGATGTTGTGTACAACTTGTTTTGAAGTTTTTATCCAAGATTATCTTTAGGGGATCCAAACATGAAATGTTGATATGCTTGCCCTAGATCTAGCAGCCCTGGTTTTTTGTGATATTTGGATAACTTGTTAGTTGTTTCATGATGCTTCCCCTGCCCCTAGGTCATGTTTGAATCTAGTTTGGTTTATGGTGATACTTGATACTTTTTGCTATACCATTGTCATGAGTTTTTGTGTTAACTGCTTGTGCTTGCCATGTTTCATCTCAAGTATTTAAAATGTTGGTTTGTTATGTTTTGGTTTATGTTTATATCATTTGAGACATGTTGAAAATATTGAAAACATGAGATTTGTTTATTGAGGCCAGCTGTGAGGTTTTGTGTGTTTGCTGTCAAATGTTTTAACCAACATGTCATTTCTTGTTGTAAGCAGTTTGTGTGTGATCTTTATATGTGAAAACATCATTTAACTTGTTTTGAGGTTGTATGTTGTACTTGTGTGATCAAACTAGCCTTGCTTTTTCAAAACAGCCTGTCACTTCCAAACTTGCATTTTTCAAAAATTCATGATACCAACAACATGCCATATTCTGTTTCAACCTGTTTTTGCTTGAACCATGTGCCTAGAATCATCATTCTACATGTTTGAAGTTTGTATGTGGTGCCAAATTGTCTCAACTGCCAATGCCTATTCTACTTGCTTTTGAATTGTGATAATCGTACATTTTTCATGTTTTAAGTCCATCCAATATGCCATGTTCTGATTGATGTTGATTTGAATTGATTTTGAGGCATGAGATTATCCTTTTGAATATTTATGGTATATGTGTGTCATTGTCATGACATGAATCTCATTGTTTTGAAAAATGCCCTACTGTACCACTAATGTTGTTTCAAGACAGTTTTGCATCTCATAGCCATCAACATGTCAAAATTTCATTTCTGTTTGTTTAGGCCTGAATTCTAGGTTTGATCTCATTCATCTTTATGTTTGTGATGTGTGTATATTGATTGTATGACCTATGTCCACCTGTTTCATCTTGTCACTTTCAAATTGCTTTTTCAAGCCAAAGTATGCCATGACTATACCAAATCTTTGTCCAATTGCAAAGTGCTTGATTTCTGAGTTTGACCTCATTTACCTTCATATTTATGATGTGTATGTGCTATTCTTATAACATGAGACCACCTACTTTTTGCTATACCAACTTGTACCACACTGCTGCCAAAACTGTTTTGAAACCACAGCTGCACACTTCATCATGCTATTTGTGTTGAATTATTTCATGAGCATTAGACCTCTAGATAGTATGTTTAGGATTTGCATGTGTACATGAGCCAAACATCTTTGTGAATGCTATACCTTTCTGCTTGACAGCCTGCTTACCTTTGTGACATACTTGCAACTTGATAACCAATTTTTGTTGTATGCATTTCTTAATCAATCTTAAGTGTTAGAATCATTAATTGATGCATGTGAGACTTGTGTATGATGTTTGTTTTGCCTAAAACTTCTCCAATCATGTCTTGGTTTCATTTATGCATTTTTATGTGTGTTTGAGCAGCTTGCATATGATTTCCTTTTCTGTTGGGTTTGTGATGAATCTTGAAGTGTGGAAACACTTAGTATCATGTTTATGGTTTGTGTGATAGGTCTGTTCAACCTGGTTATGCTTGTTTCATGATTTGGCTTTCAAATTGCATTCTTTCATTTCACTTGGCATGGTATTGATAGTCTTATTTTGGTTATGACCTGGGCATTCTGATTGTTGTATTCTTGTTTCTCATTGCATTTTAAGTATGTTGGTTGAGGCCTCATGATTTTCTTTTTCTGTTTTGATCAAGTTTTGGTATGTATCCATCTTTGGCATGTTGTTTGAAAACTAGGCAGCAGGGCCCTTTGGTTTTGGCCTGATGTTTTAGCTGTTATTGTTGTCCATTCCTTGACCCCTTCCCATTTCCATTTGAATTAGCCACATTTGTGTACATGTTTGTAACTGTTTTAACAACTTGGTATTGTTTAAAACCATTTGATTTTGATTAAGAGCACAAGTTCACCAATATGTTTCCATCTCTGCATCATACTTATTTCCTCTACCTGAGACATGCTTGCTTGGTTTGTAAACTTTAAAGAACATCAAAGGACATGTTTAGAACTGTTAGGCTATGTATGTACATTGAACATTTCCATCTGCACCCTTGATAGCTTGCTGCCTTTTTCATGCCATGTTTGCAATTCATGAGCCATTTCCAATTATGTTGGTCTATGCTTGAGCCCTAAGTGTCTAATCTATCTGTTATCACATTTGTGACTTGTGTGCAATGCCTGTTTGGTGTGTTTGAACTCAGAACTGGTTTGGTTTTCCTTAATGCATCTCAAAATGCCAATATGCATGTGCTATCGTGTTTCAATTTTTGGATGTTATTTCAAAATTTGATGGTTACCATCATAATCCTCATCAAAAAACAATCAAGTTTGACTAAAATTTCTTGAAAAAAGATTGAGTTTTGACAAAGCTTGGATCCTTCATGTATTTGGTTTGGTTGGTTTATTTTTGGCCCAGATTTTCCATCATAGATAGGATTATCTATTTATGGGGGTGGCTTAATACATGGATGTATAGCCACCCCATTGGTAGACACTTGCGCGCCTTATACCCTTTGCCATGCCTGACCTGAGTTCGATCCTTGGTGATCAACTCTTTTGGCTTTTTATTTTTCAATGTCATATTTATCATTTTCTTCTCTCTTGCCATTCCAATCTTGCGCGCGCATTGTGCCCCAGTGGTTGGTGTTGTGTTTGTAAACACAAGGGCGTGGGTTCAATCCCTTCCCATGCCACTTATTTTTACTTACTTGTTTATTTTCATAAAATCATTGATTTTCAAAATATCATAATTTCTACATGCTTCATCTTTTTTAATCCGTTGTTTTTGCAACTTGCTCATTGTAATGTCTATTTTCATTTAGTGGAATACAATTTCAATTGCTTGTTTTTACAATGCCTTTATGCCTACATGTTAGTTGGTTCTTTCTTAGGTCATTACCTCACGTCTTGATTGAATTTCTTTCATACTATGCTTGATTTATCTTGTGAGTTTTATTGATATTTGATTTCTTTGTGTTTGTTAACATGTTGAGACTTTATTTCTTGTTGGTTGTCACCATGAATTTGTTGTTCTCTTCCTAAGTCTTGAGTTTAACTGTTGTGATTTTTCTTTGCGTATTTTATTGTCATCAATGCCTAAATGCTGTTACACTTGAACTTATACCATGATCATTTTAAGTTGTGACTTATTTGTATGATTGTTGTTTTTATATTTGTTAATATGTATCTTGGGTTGTTACTTACATCTTTGTTAAGATATTTGATTCTCGGTTGTAACCATTTGTGCCAATTAAATCCTTGCTTATTATAATATGCATGCTTGCTTGGTTGTAACAATTTTCCTTATTCTTCTTGTTTATTTGTTTATTGCTTTCTTAAGTATTTCTTCCCCAAGTGATGGAACTCTTTAGTTCTCATCCAAGTTGCCTCTCTCTCTCTCTCTCTCTCTCTCTCTCTCTATCTCTCTCTCTCTCTCTCTCTCTCTCTCTCTCTCTCTCTCTCTCTCTCTCTCTCTCTCCTTCCAAAGGAAAAGTCTCTCCATTGACCCTTGTGTCATGGATAGTTCATTACCCGCTCCCTTGACTTTGTGAGTTCACCTTGAACCTTAGTATAAGCCATTAGACTTTGCTTTAAGTTTAAAAAACCTACCTTTGCTAGGAGTGTTCTTCAACTAGAACCCTAGGATAGAGTTGGTAAACTCTATGTAAGAATCATAGTAATGATTCCTTACTCCCCTCTTAAGTGTTACAATATAGATCTAGAGAGTTTTGTTAAACTCTACACAAACATTGTTATGTTTGTTCCCCTTTGAACCTTGATCATAATCAAGTGTTCTTCAACCCTAGTGAGGTGAACTACGATTGCTCTGATTCTATCCTAGTTAGGATACGTAGGCAGAGGACACGACGTCTTTGCGAGCAAACTTAGAAACTATCACTAGGTTTTAACCTACACCTTCTAACCAATCCCAATCCATAGCAAACATTTACTAAACTTAGCATGCAAACAAACAAAAGGTTCTTGTAGAGTACTACAAATGTTTAGGATGTGAAATACCTACCCTATGCATAACCAACCCCCGATCCCCAAATCTCTTAGCGTTGTTGTTACATCGCGAAAAGGGTTTTTTCTTTTTTTAGACCTTTCCTTTGGATAAATTAAAGTCCGATTGTGAATTTAAGAATTAAAGATTCAAGTTAATCAATAGCTTGGTATCACGATTCTCACCGCAACAGAAATGGCGACTTCACTGGGGTGAGATTCACTTATCTAGAGGGTTTAGCCTATTTTGTTTAATTGCATGCTATATTTGTGAATATTTGCTTAAACATGCTTATTTATCAATATATTTGTTTGCGTGTTGGATATTGGGTTCTTTGAGTGGTGAGACGGTCCTATACCCGGACTTGAGTGCAATTATGATAGGATGGTGGTATATTCAAGAAGGCTTATAGGGAGTTGATTCCTGACCAAGCTAACTTGAGAAACCACCATTCAGTGTAGGCTCTCTTGAAAGTTTAGTATTGTTAATCGAGTATTCGTGAAAATAATGCTACTTTCGACGAAGGAGCCCATGACACTGTGGACTTTTAGATTACATTCTACCCCACTTTGGCCTTATTAGGACGTAGTGTAATGGCTATAAGGAAGTATTTCCGAAATAGTTGATATGCGATACTACACTTGGACGAGACTCTCTTGAGAATATTATCGATTACCAAGTGATTTGGGAAGTTGATAATATTCGAAAGATGGGTTGATGACTCTGGGAACTCTATAGAACCCGTTCGGTAGGTACAAATTAATCCATAGTGCAAATCCTTGGGGATGGGTAGACCTTGGATCCACGCTCTCCCTTTTAAACCTAAGTTTGTGTTTTTTTGCATATGTGTGATCCTTGCATTTGTCTGTGTTTGTGCATTTTGCATTCATAAACATCATATCATATGGTTTCATGGAACTAATACTTTTTTGTTTGTAAACAACAGAGGTCGTTATGAATAGTGAAAGAAAGAAAACTTTGAAGTACACTTACAAGGGTTTTAACCTAGATGACCTAAGAAGATTGAGCACCTTGGTGACAGATCCAGAGGGATTTCAAAGTAGGTATGGGAAGATGTTGTTACTGTTAAAGATAAATATGAATAATGGACTCCTTTCTACACTTCTCCAGTTTTATGATCCGCTCTACCACTGTTTCACATTTCCCGATTATCAGCTAGTGCCCACATTAGAGGAATACTCTTATCTGGTTAGAATGCCCATTCTTGAAAAGTCTCCTTTTCCAATCATGGAGGAGGCCCCTAAAGAACAAGACATTTCCAAGGCTACCCATTTGGGATTGGTTGATATTAAAAAGAACTTGATTACAAAAGGAGGAGTTTTTGGGTTAAATGTAGAGTTCTTGTTGAGAAAGCTTAATATTATGCGGATCATTTAAGCATGGATGCATTCGAGGCTATCTTTGCCTTGCTCATTTATGGCATCTTTTTGTTCCCTAGCTTCGAGAATTTTGTGGACCTCAATGCCATCAAAATTTTCTTGAAGAAAAATCATGTGCCTACCTTGCTAGCGGATGCATATCATTCTGTTCATCTGAGGAACTTTCATAATGGAGGGATGGTTACTTGTTGCGCTCCTTTGTTATACAAATGGTTCACTTCACACTTTCCCAAAGCTAATGCTTTTTGGGATCCGAAGAAAGGATGGTGGTTACAGAAGATCATGGCTCTCACTCACTCTGATATTGATTGGTATAGTCGTGACTATGATGGGACAATGACCATTAACAATTGTGGGGATTTCGGTAATGTACCTCTTCTCAGTGCTAATCGAGGGATCAGCTACAGTCCAGTCCTCGCCCGTCGGCAATTGGGATACCCTCTAAAGGACAAGCCCGATGGGGTTCATGTGGAAAATATTTTCTTTAAAGAAGAAAAGGATATTCAAGAGCTAAAAGATAAGATTCTAGAAGCTTGGAAGCATCTACACAAGAAAGTGAAAAAGGATCTTGGAAGACTCAATTGTGTCTCTTTGGAACCTTACCTCCAATGGGTTCGAAAGAGGGCTATCACACTAAGGATGCCTTATCCTAAGCAAGAGCCTATGGCTTTGAAGGAAGAACTCCCCTTGGTCTTCATGTCTGAAGAAGAAAAGTTGAAAATTGCTTTAGTCAAAGCACGACAAACTGAAGACGCTTGGAAGCACAAGTATCAAGTAGTCGTTGAAGAGAATGCAGAGCTCCAGAAACAACTCCAGTTAAAGGACGAAGAAGTACTCCCTTGTAAGAAGAGGAAAGCCCAAGAAGAACTTTTTCCTTTCAGTCCTCATTCCACTCCGTGGAAGATAATTGTAGACAAGCTCATTCTTGAGAAAGCTCAGATGGAAAAAGAAATCGAGAAGCTCAACATGAGGCTGCTAGGGGGACCTTCTTAGGATTCATTAGTTGTTGTTTATGTTTAAAACTCTTGTAAGAGGAAACAATATTTTTAATCCCATCTTTGTTGATCAATGAAGTAACGACTTTTGATGTTCGTAAATATCTGAGTTCCATGACACCATGCGCATTTGCATTTGCATTTTTTCTAACCATTCAAGGAAATTCAAACTTTTTTTTTGCAGACAACAACATGGTGAGAAGAGACATGCTTCCTTTCCCGGATTTGAGGTTGGGCCATCTTAGGATATTGGCAAGACTTGTCAGGAAACCCGCTGCTTTCATTTCCAAATATGGAGATCTCCTACCAATGATAAGTGCTCAGGTCAACGACCCCATGCTGCAGGCTCTGGTTGAATTCTATGATACAACCTACCACTGTTTCGTCTTCCCAGACTTTCAGCTACTTCCGACCATAGAGGAGTACACCGACTATCTGAAGATTCCATGGACTTTCACACTTCCTTATGGGAAACCAAAGAGAAGGGATTTGGCTAAAGCCCTACATCTCAAGCCAGAGGATTTACCACCTATGAGAGCGAAGGGAGGATATTACGGAATGGAAGCAGGACCTCTAATGGAGATGGCCGAATATCATTATGAGAATAGAAATCTGGGCATCTTTGAAGCAATTTTGGCATTCCTAATATATGGGATATATCTCTTCCCAAGCCATTACGACTTCATCAGTGAGGAGGCAATCCGTCTCTTCATCATCAAAAATCCAGTAAACGAGATACTGGCAGATACCTATGTGGCCATCCGCCGCTTTATCTTATACGATCTCGGGCAATTTTCATGCTGCCTCGCATTGCTTGACAGGTGGTTTACCTCTCATCTACCCAGGACTCATGTCCTTTGGAGACTCCCCAGCAAGAGCGCATGGATTTCTAAGCTCATCACACTCAGGCACTACGACATCACCTGGTATAACATCAACCTTGGTAATCTAGTTATGATTCCCAGTTATGGAGAATTCCCCAATGTACCTCTCATTGGAACGAATGGGGTCATCACCTACAATCCTGTTCTTGCCCAGCGTCAGTATGGGTATTCAACTGGGCCGAAGCCCAAGTCGGAACTGCTGAGACCTTGCTTCTGCGAAACTGTTCGTAACCCTGAACTGGAAGCCCGAGCTCAATACGCTTAGAGAGATCCTCACCTCTTGGGTGTAACTCCAATGGAGAACATAAGCTGTTTAACTACCCGGGCATACTCGCTTTGGTCAAAGGAAATAACTCTGAATATGTTCTACACTCGTGATTACGAGATAACGATGGAACCTGAGGTCCCCACGACTAGGGAAGAGCTGAAGTACGCTTTGATCAAAGCACAACGAGAGAACGAAGACTTGTGGGAAATCATCCGCCAAGACCGAGCTCACGTTGAAGACCAATAAGGAGAAGGATCATCTTGTTAGAATGATTATTGTTTCACCATTTCCTGTTTTCCCTAAAAAGGATTGTAATCCTATGTTGCATTTACTTTTCCTTCTTGTTGTAAGAAAGGTATTGCTTTTTAGCAAGAGCCATCTATTGTAATAGACTTCAAATTATCAATGAAAAACGCTTTTTTAAGCATGTCGTTACATGTTGTTCCAACTTTTTTTGTTTGTAAACAAAAAATTGCTTTTCCTTGAATGGTTTGTGCATTTGCATTTACATTTGCATTCACATCTCATCCTGCATTGGTCTTGCATCTGAGTTCCGCAGCTCATCCTTTGTTCTTGTTCAGAGAAGGGAGAGAGAGAAGAGTCACGCTGAATTCTCACAAATACAACACTCGATCCAGAGCTCAGAAGAAGATGACTGATAATGAACAGAGGTTCGACCAAATTGACAACGACATTGAAGGAATCAAGGGTGACGTCAGCCAGATTATGGAAGTTCTCAATATAATCAAGGCAAAGATGGACACACAGTCTACGGTGATCTCCAAAGTCGCCACGACAACGACCAACGTCACGGTAGCTCCAGTTACTACTGCAGAATTCCCCTATGGCATGTCTCGGGATTTCGTGCCATCATTCAGAAATATGCAATCTTCAAGTCTTAATCCACAGTTTGATTCAACTATCAGGAATCCCATTTTCACTCAGGCGGGTGGACCAACTACGGTGCGACCTATTTTCCACAATCAACAACCTATCTTTGACGTGCCCGACGGTTCTGAAGCCGAGGATGAAAAGCATGAAAAAATGAGGGTAGAGATGAACATTATGGCTAAAAGAATGAGAGCCATCGAAGGAAGCAATGTTTTCGGATCTGACGCCAAAGACCTGTGTCTGGTGTCTGGTTTGGTGTTTCCCCAAAAATTCAAGATGCCAGTGTTCGACAAATATGAGGGGACTACTTGTCCCAAGGTGGACCTGATCATGTACTGCAGGCGGATGGCTCTGCATATTGTAAACGACAACCTGTTGGAGCACTGTTTTCAGGACAGTCTTAAAGGAGCATCAGCTAAATGGTATCTCAGCCTAGATCAAGCAAAGATCCATGGTTTTCAAGATCTTTCAGATGCCTTCATCCAACAGTATAAATACAACATGGACCTAGCTTCAGACCGCCGTCAGCTCCTCAGCATGACACAAAAGAGCACTGAAGCCTTCAAAAGAATACGCGCAAAGATGGTGCGAGACCGCTGCTCAAGTGGAGCCACCCCTTACTGAAAAGGAATTGGCAGACTGGTTCGTAGATACGGTCAGGCCAGAATTCTATGAGCGACTAATCAGCAGTGTCACAACCAACTTCTCTGACATCATGGCAGTGGGGGTCAAAGTTGAAGTCGGTTTAAAAAGTGGGAAAGTGGCTACGCAGAATATTAATTCAAGCACCAGTGCTGCAAAGAAACCGGTCAACAATTTTCACAAAAAGAAAGAGGGGGATGTAAGTATGGTAACATACGGAAAGAAGGCGCAAAGTTCCAGGAACCATCGCCAGCAATACCATCCACCATCATACATAGCAGCTGTGACTCCAATTTTTCAACAGTCATCGCAGCAGGGTCCTCAGCATGGGGCATCCAGCAATCAACAGTATCATTCCGGCAATCAGCAACAATATCATTCTAACAATCATCAACAATATCATCAGCCGCAGGGTCAACAGCCTCAAAACAGGGCTCTAAGGGCGAATTATCAGGAGAATCGGCCAAAAATACAGCCTATTCCAATGAGTTACACTGATATGTTCCCAATGTTGATAGAAAGAGGTTTGGTCAAGACAAGGAAATTGGGTGCTCCACCTAATTCGCTTCCATTCTACTACAACGCCAATACCCGCTGTTTATTTCATGAGAATGCTCCGGGCCACGATCTTGAAGGATGCTTCGCGCTCCAGCACCTCGTCCGAGAGTTAATTGAAAAAAGAATTTTGTCCTTTGAAGACAATCACCCGAATGTAAAATATAACCCTCTACCAAATCATGGTGGAGTAAATGCTATTACTGAAGAAGGGGAAGGGTCCGAAGATAAGACGGTTACTACTATTGATGAGATCAAGGTACCATTGGCGGACCTACACAAACGTCTTGCTCAAGCATGGGCGCTTAAGACATCTCATGAAGACTGTGAACAATGCATGCTGAACCTAGAAGGTTGTGACATTGTGAAAAAAGACATTCGAGCAATGATCGAACAAGGAATGATAGAGATTGCTCGCAGGAAGAAAAGGGAAGATGTGGCAGTCATTGAACCCATATTTAACATACCTGAGGAGCCTAACAAAAGAGCTGTGTTCAGAAATAATAAGAACAACTACAAAAACGTCCGGCCAGTATTCTGTGACGATGCACCCCCGAAATTTGGGAGAGAGCAAGCCAGGTTTGAACCAAGGGGAGGATCCAAACCTCACCCAAGGGTTGTAATACCAAAGCAGGACCATTCATGGTGTGAAGGAATTTTTAAAGAAAGGAAGCCAGCAAATGTAGCTAATATTGCCGGCGGGAGCAAGATGACACGGAGTGGTCGCATATACCAATCGAGGACAAATAATGTGGTTCCTCCGCCAACAATTTCCGTTCCAAAAGCTGTTGTTCCTCAAAAACCCATTCTAGAGGTAATCGTCACTAAAGAACCTTTGGTCAAAGGAAAAGAAAGCCTCAAAAATGATGAAGAAGAGTTTCTGAGAATCATCCGACGAAGTGATTACCGGGTAGTAGACCAACTGAATCAAACGCCATCTAAGATCCCGGTCATGGCATTACTCTTAAGCTCTCCGGTGCATCGCCAGGCTTTGCTCAAAATCTTAACACAAGCCCATGTTACCAAAGACAATACATTGGGGAAATTCTACTCCATTGTGGCAAACATCACGGCCTGCAACACTCTAAGCTTTGACGACAATGATCTAACAGCTGAGAAACGCAAGCACAATCGTGCTCTGCATGTGTCGATCAAATGCAAAGAAGATATAATGTCCAGGGTTCTTGTTGACACAGGATATGCGCTCAACATGATGCCGAAAAGGACACTAGCCAAGATGGCTTACCAAGGTGCTAACATGAGGCCAACTTCTCTCATAGTAAAGGCATTTGATGGGTCTAGAAGAGCTGTGATAGGGGAGGTTGATCTTCCTATCATGATAGGACCACAAATCTTTGAGGTCACCTTTCAGGTGATGGATATCAATCTGGTCTACAGTTGTCTACTGGGAAGACCATGGATACACGCAGCTGGCCCTGTTACTTCTACTCTCCATCAGAAAATGAAGTTTGTTGTGGATGACCAGTTGGTCATTGTTCATGGAGAAGAGGATTTAATGGTGAGCAACTTATCCTCATTTCGATACATCAAGGCTGACCAAGATTCCCTTGAGACAACCTTTCAAGCGCTAGAAATAGCCCACGCTGTTCTAGTCGATGAATCTGACATCACTCGCGGTCCATCCTTCACCTCTGTTCAGAGAATCAAGGTGGCGCTAAAAGCTGGAGTCCCGTTGGGATGGGGGGAGATCATTGAAGTCAACGCTCGGGCCAAGAACGATCGACAAGGGTTGGGTTACAAACCAACTCTAGAGGGCGAGCCTGAAGGGAGCACCATGAGGAAGAAGTCTTTGAAGGAAATATTTACCAGTGGCGGAATACAAATCAACGCTATCATTTTTGAGGATGAGGATTGCAATCTAGATCATCCGATAACTCAAGGAGGAGCAGCTTTGCACAACTGGAAGGCTGTGGAAATTCCTGTCTGTTTACCTTTAGAGTAATTCATTCTGCTTGTTAGCTTTGTGTTTTCTTTAAATTTCTTGGTCTTACCCGAGGCCTGCGAATTATTTTGTATTGGGCCACTTTGCGATTTGAAAATCCATTAATGAAAAAAGTGTTTTTGTTAAAATTCTTGTTTATTTTCTGTGCATCATTTTCACTCTTTTTGTTAAAAGGAAAAATGGAAATCTTTTTTGAAAAAAATAAAAACAACCCTTCATCTACATGTCTGTGTGTGTGTGTGTGTCTAATTGTTCCCAAAAATAAAACATGCAGAATACCTCATCCACCACAGAATCCTTCGATCCTTCGGTTCCTTCTACTAGTGGTTCATCTGTCTTTCAAGCTGAAGAAGAGAATGATGAAGATTTAGAAGTCCCAGAAGAGTTGAAGAGTATGACTGAGTATGAAGATGTGTATCTCCAGCCGTACAAAGAGCAGACTGAGGCCATCAACTTGGCATCCGAAGAGGAAAAAAGAGAAGTCAAGATTAGGGCATCATTGGGGCCCGAGATCAAAAGCAGGCTGATAGCACTCCTCAGAGATTATGTCGACATATTTGTTTGGTCTTACCAAGACATGCCAGGGTTGGATACTGACATTGTTATGCACAAGCTCCCCCTGAAGCCAGAGTGTCCTCCTGTCAAGCAAAAACTTCGCAGATCAAGACCATATATGGCTCTTAAAATCCGAGACGAAGTCAAGAAACAAATTGATGCAGGCTTTTTAGTGGTATCCAAATATCCAGAATGGGTGGGAAACATCGTACCAGTCCCGAAGAAGGGTGGCAAGGTCAGAATGTGCGTCGATTACAGGGGTTTAAACAAAGCAAGTCCGAAGGACAATTTCCCTCTACCATATATCGACACTTTGGTGGACAATACAACTAGCTTCACAGTATTCTCATTCATGGACGGATTTTCTGGTTATAATCAGATAAAAATGGATCCAGCCGACATGGAGAAGACAACCTTCATCACACCCTGGGGCACCTATTATTATAAGGTTATGCCTTTCGGTTTGAAGAATGCAGGGGCAAAGTATCAGAGACCCATGGTCACACTCTTCCACGATATGATGCACAAAGAAATTGAAGTATATGTAGATGATATGATCACAAAATCTCAAAGCAAAGAAGACTATTTGGATCATTTGTTGAAGCTATTTAAGAGACTCTGAAAGTATCAACTAAGGTTAAAGCCAGCAAAATGTACCTTCGGGGTTCGCTCAGGCAAATTACTTGGCTTCATCGTTAGTCAACGAGAAATTGAATTAGACCCCGACAAGGTTAAAGAAATCCAAGAGATGCCTGCTCCTAAGACAGAGAAACAAGTCAGAGGTTTCCTCGAACGTTTGAAATACATCTCCAGGTTCATCTCCAATCTAACTCCTACCTCCACGCCAATCTTCAAGTTGTTACGAAAAGATCAGACGGTGGTATGGAACGAAAACTGCCAGTCCGCATTTGAGAAAATCAACCAGTATTTACAAGAACCTCCAGTGTTGATTCCTCCCGTGCCTGGAAGACCTTTGTTCATGTATATGACAGTACTTGAAGATTCAATGGGTTGTGTCTTGGGCCAGACTGATGAGTCAGGAAAGAAAGAGCACGCAATCTACTATCTGAGCAAAAAGTTCACCGATTGCGAGAGTCGTCACTCTCCCCTAGAGAAATCTTGTTGCGCATTAGCATGGGCCGCCAAGCGTCTGAGACAATATATGATTTGCCACACCACAATGCTGATTTCTAAGATGGACCCCATCAAGTACATCTTTGAAAAGCCAGCTCAAACAGGAAGATTGGCCAAATGGCATATGCTCTTATCAGAGTATGATAATCAGTATGTTGCTCAAAAGTCTATCAAGGGAAGTGTCTTGTCAGAACACCTTGCAGAGCATCCCATGGAAGATTATCAGCCACTCAAGTTTGAGTTTCCTTATGAAGATGTAATGTACATTCAGCGTACGAAACCAGAGCCTGGTCCGGAGGAGGGTCTTAAGCCTGGATCCCGCTGGGAAATGATGTTCGATGGAGCATCAAACAAGAACGGACGTGGTGTGGGGACTGTTTTGAAAAATCCAACCGGAGGATATGCTGCCGTCACAACCCGACTTTGTTTCTCGTGTACGAACAACATAGCCGAGTGTGAAGCCTGCATCTTAGGGTTGGAAGCTGCTATCGATCTTCGCATCAAAATCTTGGAAGTAATCAGTGATTCTGCTTTGGTGATCTACAACCTCAAAGGAGAATGGGAAACCAGGGATGAAAAGTTGATCCCTTACAAAACTCATATCCTAGAGATGGCTGAATATTTTGATGAAATTACCTTCAAGCATGTACCAAGAGCGGAAAATCACATCGCTCATACATTAGCCATGATGGCATCAATGTGGAAGGTCCAGTTTGTTAACGAGGCGCCTCTGATTCGCATTGAAAGAAGGACAGTACCCGCATATGTTATGACAATAGATGAAGAAACTGATGAGAAACCGTGGTTCCACGACATCAAGAACTTTCTTCAAAATCAGGAACATCCAGCTGACGCATCAAGAATTGACAAAAGAGCTATACGAAGATTATCGGCTAAATTCTTCATCAGCAATGGTACTTTGTACAAAAGAAACCATGACATGGTTCTACTTCGATGTTTCGATGAAAAAGAGGCGAATCTCATAATGACCGAAGTGTACGAGGGAACATTCGGTACCCATGCCAACGACCACGCCATGGCTAAGAAAATCTTAAAGGCAGACTACTTTTGGTTAACATTGGAGACGTACTGCATACTCTTCGCTCGAAAATGCCATAAATGTCAAGTCTATGCTGATAAAGTACATGTCCCTCCACATCCTATCAATGTGATGACGTCACCATGGCCTTTTGCAATGTGGGGCATAAACATGATTGGGGCAATAGAGCCAAAAGCTTCCAACGGCCATCGCTTCATTCTTGTTGCAATTGATTACTTCACCAAATGGGTGGAAGCAGCGTCGTATGCGAACGTGACAAAACAAGTGGTTGCTCGCTTCATCAAAAAGGAAATCATCTGTCGATATGGTATTCCTAATCAGATCATTACTGACAATGGGTCGAATCTAAACAACAAAACCATGAAAGAACTCTGCGACGATTTCAAAATCAAACATCACAATTCGTCTCCTTACAGACCCAAGATGAATGGCGCAGTTGAAGCTGCAAACAAGAATATCAAGAAAATAGTACAAAAGATGGTCATAACCTACAAGAATTGGCACGAGATGTTACCATTTGCTCTACATGGATACCCAACATCCGTGCAAACTTCAACAGGGGCAACTCCCTTTTCCGTAGTATATGGGATGGACGTTGTGCAGCCCATCGAAGTCAAAATACCTTCTTTAAAGATCTTGATGGAAGCAAAGCTTGGGGAAGACGAATGGATAAAAGAAAGTTTCGACTCATTGAACCTCATTGATGAGAAAAGAATGACAGCCATGTGTCATAGTCAGATCTATCAACAAAGAATGATAAGAGCGTTCAACAAGAAGGTTCGTCCCAAAGAGTATAGGGAATGAGAGCTTGTGCTTAGAAAAATCCTACCAACTCAGAAGGATATGCACGACAAGTGGATGCCCAATTACGATTTCCCCTTCGTTGTAAAAACTGTCTTCTCCGGAGGATCTCTAATTCTTAAGACCATGGATGGCGAACAACTCAAGTACCCTATCAACTCAGATGCGGTGAGGAAGTACTATGCCTAAGAAAGCAGAGAACCTATAAAGGGGATTCCAGTGCTTCAGAAAGACGGAAGTCCATGGATTAAAAGCTGACGAACGCCGGGGAAAAGTCTTGTGCAAGGTGCTAGAAGAAAGATCAATGTCTGTCATTCTCGTCAGAAGCAGTGAAGCAAATGAGCTGATAGTTAGGAGGACCGGATTATTATGGGATTCTGTAACCCTTTTTGTTTGCCATTTTTTCCAAATGTATAAATTTCCCGAGGCTTTACCCTTTGTAAAGTTCTTGTCTATCAATGAAATCAGATTTTGGCCAATCATTGTTATGATCTTCTGTTTTTGTTATGCAATTTCACTTATTTGTTAATAAGGAATTTTCAAAAGCAAAGTGTTTTGAAAAACTTAAATTTTGTTTTAAAAGAAAACACAATTTGACAAAATGATTGAAGAAATCTAGAGGTAATCCGATAACATTACGCAGTTCTCAAAGTCGTGAAAGATTGCTGTTACCCTTGACCAAACTAGATGCGTCCGACAACAATTCCTGCTCTTAAGCAAGACTTCTCCTCTGCAGGATTACGAAGATTTTGTTTGGGAAGATTTTTATCTACGCCAAAAGAGAGTGTCGTTTAGCTTGAGGCAATTGAGACTCAGCGTGACGAGTCCCCTTTGTGTTTTCCTTGTTTTGCTTTCCTTCTTTCCTGCGGGTCGGTTTGCATTTTACATACAACATCATACCAGCATGCGCATTTGTTTGCATTTTGGTTTTTGTCTTTGTTTGTGTGGCTGTCGCCTTTGAGATCCTTTGGTCGTTACCTTTATCTTTGATTTGTTGCTGCAATTTCACTTCGAAGTTGACATCATGGGATTACTATTTTCTTTAGGAAGCTGGTGGTGACTAGCAGTATCCGACTTGCACAGATGGGCAGTTGTTACCAATGTTTATCTTTGATTTGGTTGACACCAATAATCTTTGAAAGTCTAGTAGTCACTAGCATTTGTTCAGAACCAATTATGTTTGGTGTCTCGATTTGGTCGTCACCAACAATTTTCCAAACCCAGTTGTCACTGATTCTGTTATAAAGCCAAACATCGTTATTGGAGTCTGTTTGATTCGGTTATCACCAATCATTGCTAAAATCTAGTGGTTACTAGTATTGCCTTTTTAAAACCAATGGTCATTGGTATTTGAGTTGGTCGTCACCAGAATTCCCTAAAAGTCCAATATTTATTGGCATCGCCTTCAAATCCAATAGTTATTGGTGCTTCTTGATTCGGTTATTACCAATCTTCTAAGTCTAGTGGTCACTAGCATTGTTTGGAAAGTCTAGTGTTTACTAGCATTATCCTGAACCAGTTGTTATTGGTATACCTGATTTGGTCGTCACCAGTTGGCCTAAGTCCCATGGTTATTGGCATTGCTTAAATCGGATTGTTATCATTACTTTGGTCTGGTTGTTACCAAAACTCTTTGAAAATCCAATTGTTATTGGTATTATCAAAACCCAATGGTTATTGGTCTCCTTGGACTCGGTCGTTACCAACCCTCCCAGTTAAATCTAGTGGTTACTAGCATTACCCAGAATCAATTGTTACTGGTATACCCCGATTTGGTCATCACCAGTCCCCTCCAAGTCCAGTAGCTACTGGCATTGCTTGAAAACTAATCGTTATTAGTCAGTTGTTACCAATTCTCCCAGCGGAAGTCTTGTGTTTTATCAATATTGTTTGGAATTCCCAATTGTAATTGGAACTTTGATCTGGTCGTCACCATATCCGTAGGAAGTCTAGTGGTATCTAGCACTTTCGGGAAACTGTTTGTTTGATTTGGTCATCACCATCATCCCCAGTAAGTCTAGTGGAAATTAATACCACTTGAAACTGTTTGTTGTTCTGGTCGTCACCGGTTTCCCCATTGAAGCTTTTGCTTTCCCAGTCAAGTCTGGGAGAACTAGTGGATACTAGCTCCCCCGGCGTGTCCAGTCTTGCTTCTAACCTTTTCCTGAAGATCCTGTTTGAACTCTTCGATATAGGAAATTTCTCATTTGGTTATCCCCAGTGAGGTTCATGTCTTCGTTCCGTCTTTTCCCCGGTGAAGTTTTGCTTCCCCAGTGGATTTGTTCCCCAGCGATGTTTTACCCAGTGGTTTTCTTCCCTAGTGAGGTTTATGCTTCTTTTCTTTCGTTTCCCCAGTGAAGAATTGCCTTCTTCCCCAGTGGGGTTTATGTCTTCTTTCCCCAGTGAAGATGTGCCTCCCATGGTGGAATTTGTGTCCCCTTGTGAAAGATTTCCTTGAACAACATCTTTAGTCAGGTTTGAACTATCATGCTTATTTTTGACTTAAATCTTTCCCAGTGTGTTGGGTCCTTCGTGAGTGGTTACTCGTCGTATTGCCGTTTCTTTTATTCTTGCTCGTGTGTCTGCATATGTCTTGCATTCAAGCATTATCTAGATTCATTTTCATTTCAGCATTCGTCATTTTGCATGCCATCGGATCTAAAGGACAAAATTTCTGGTTTGCTTTATTTAAATACCTTTCACTACGATTCTATGAGGATTGTCATCTCTCATTGCCATCTAGTGAAGATATTTAAATAGGGGCATCTGTTGCACCCCAAATTTTGACCACTTAGATCCTCATCATCATTTTAGGATCATATTCATTTGATTAACTAACCTTAACCCATTTCAAGTTTATCTTTGTCAAAACACAGATGAATCAGGGTTCCATACCGTCAAAATCGAAGCTTCGATGGGTTGATCAATCAATGTTTTGGATTGATTCAACTATGAAAAAGATCAAGAATACTACATTGGGTCAAGTATCAATCCAATTTGAGGTTGTCACCCAAGATTTGAGAGCAGTGCAGTTCGGGATACCCACCCGATTAGGGTTTTCGATCGGGAAAAGTTAACCGTAGTTTGACTTTTGATTTAAGAAGTGTTTCAATGGTGGGATCATGGTCCATTAAGTTCCTATGGCTTAATAAAGTCTATCCAAAGAGTTTCAAGGCCTCAGAATATCCGGAACATCAACAGCCGACTCGGTAGTCACCGATTGATTGTACGGTTGACCGAAAAGTCAACTCTTCAACTATAAGGAATTTGACTTCAAGATGTGAATCAAAAATGTTCCTTATGTCATATTAAACCTTCCCATAAAATATCATGACCATTGGATCAAGGGTTAGGATGTAATTGCAAAAGTCGGGAATTAGGGTTTTGAAAGGGGCAAGGCCATAACTCCTCAACCACACATCCAAATGAAGTGGTTCAAAGCTCATTGGAAAGCTCTTGACAAGTTCTACAAAAGTACCAAAGTGGTACATGATCAAAAAATGCATATATTTGGAGTTATGAGCAAATTCATTTCAAGAAGAGAAATAACTTAGAAAAATTCTAAGTTATTTGGCCTTTTAAGTATGATTTTTCAGCAACTTGAAGGGGTTTTTCAACCTAGTTTCATCTAGAATTTGGAAATCTCAAACACATGAAAGTTGTAGAGCTACTTGAGGGCTTTCTAAGTTATGGTAGAACTCCTCAATAGCATTTGTGAGCAGAAAGTTATGGGTCATGGAAGTTGGGGCTGCCACACTTGAAGTCACCACTTCAACACTTTCCAAAATTCAAAATTCATCAACTTGGGCTACCCTCAGCCATTGGATCATGTTGTATTCTGATATTATGAAACTTATATGATGCAAAAAACCAGAAGAAATGAAGAAATGGTGGGCTGTTGCAAATTGGAGCAAGTGGCCATTAAAATAATCATTAAAAGCCATGAAACAGAAACTTTTTCAAAGAGATTGGGCAGCTGCAGTCCCCTACCCTCCTAGCCTCACTTCAGTAATCTCATCTCTCCCATATCACTTGATTTTTGCTCAGCATTTTCCCATGGAACTGGTGTGTAGAGCTGCCACAAAGATCTTGGCAAAATTCATTCAAAATTTCACAATCTCCCTCCAAAATGTGGAAAAGCCAAGACTACCCTCACCCTCATTTTTCCTATATATAGAGACCCTTCTCTATGTTAAAAAAGACACCAAAGCACTCTTAAAAACCAAGAGAAATCACAACTCTCAACTCTCATTCATTTTCTCAAAAACTTCATTCTTCAAAAACTTCCTAGTTTTCACCAAAATCTGTCTCAAGCAAAATTCTGCCCAAACTCATTTCTACCCCTTCCAAGCCACTAAAAACCATTTACACAATCTATAAACATTATGTAGAAGGTGTTCATACACTCAAACCACCCAAAAACATCATTCTCCCAAAAGTCAACCTTCATACCTTTATATGTTGAGTTTTATGCACTTTGGAAGCCAAGTCTTTACTTAAGGCCTTCCTACCACCTCAACACTCCCAACACCTCATATATATCATATTTCAACTGTCCAAAGTCTCAAAAACCAGCTAGGAAGTTCATAACTCAAACTGTCTTGAAAGATAGTTTATTGCTTCAAGAGGAAGAAAGCTCCAAATCTTTGCCAAAGAAGAAGATCTCTGGGTTTCTTAGCTTTTTAGCTTGTTCAAGAAAGTCTATAAGAGGTATGTAATGCTCAACCTCCTCATTATTCATACATTGTCATGTTTTAAAAATTTTGAAATGCTTGTTGTGAAAGTATAGTCATGTTGTCCCATATTGGTTCTTTGTTAAGAACTTATGTTTTGTGGCTATGGTATTGCTTTTGTTAAAGTATGTTATTCATGAATGATTTGTTGATGATATGTTACCAATAGTGAATTTTTATGTTGTGTACAACTTGTTTTGAAGTTTTTATCCAAGATTATCTTTAGGGGATCCAAACATGAAATGCTGATATGCTTGCCCTAGATCTAGCAGCCCTGGTTTTTTGTGATATTTGGATAACTTGTTAGTTGTTTCATGATGCTTCCCCTGCCCCTAGGTCATGTTTGAATCTAGTTTGGTTTGTGGTGATACTTGATACTTTTTGCTATACCATTGTCATGAGTTTTTGTGTTAGACTGCTTGTGCTTGCCATGTTTCATCTCAAGTATTTAAAATGTTGATTTGATATGTTTTGGTTTATGTTTATATCATTTGAGACTTATTGAAAATATTGAAAACATGAGATTTGTTTATTGAGGCCAGCTGTGAGGTTTTGTGTGTTTGTTGTCAAATGTTTTAACCAACATGTCATTTCTTGTTGTGAGCATTTTGTGTGTGATCTTTATATGTGAAAACATCATTTAACTTGTTTTGAGGTTGTATGTTGTACTTGTGTGATCAAACTAGCCTTGCTTTTTCAAAACAGCCTGTCACTTCCAAACTTGCATTTTTCAAAACTTCATGATACCAACAACATGCCATATTCTGTTTCAACCTGTTTTTGCTTGAACCATGTGCCTAGAATCATCATTCTACATGTTTGAAGTTTGTATGTGGTGCCAAATTGTCTCAACTGCCAATGCATGTTCTACTTGCTTTTGAATTGTTACAATCTTACATTTTTCATGTTTTAAATCCATCCAATATGCCATGTTCTGATTGATGTTGATTTGAATTGATTTTGAGGCATGAGATTATCCCTTTGCATATTTGTGGTATGTGTGTGTCATTGTCATGACATGAATCTCATTGTTTTGAAAAATGCCCTGTTGTACCACTAGTGTTGTTTCAAGACAGTTTTGCATCTCATAGCCATCAACATGTCAAAATTTCATTTATGTTTGTTTAGGCATGAATTATAGGTTTGATCTCATTCATCTTTATGTTTGTGATGTGTGTATATTGATTGCATGACCTATGTCCACCTGTTTCATCTTGTCACTTTCAAATTGCTTTTTCAAGCCAAAGTATGCCATGACTATACCAAATCTTTGTCCAATTGCAAAATGCTTGATTTCTGAGTTTGTCCTCATTTACCTTCATATTTATGATGTGTATGTGCTATTCTTATAACATGAGACCACCTACTTTTTGCTATACCAGCTTGTAACCACACTGCTGCCAAAACTGTTTTGAAACCACAGCTGCACACTTCATCATGCTATTTGTGTTGAATTATTTCATGATCATTAGACCTCTAGATAGTATGTTTAGGATTTGTATGTGTACATGAGCCAAACATCTTTGTCAATGCTATACCTTTATGCTTGACAACATGCTTACCTTTGTGACATACTTGCAACTTGATAACCAATTTTTGTTGTATGCATTTCATGATCAATCTTAAGTGTTAGAATCATTCATTGATGCATGTGAGACTTGTGTATGATGTTTGTTTTGCCTAAAACTTCTCCAATCATGTCTTGGTTTCATTTATGCATTTTTATGTGTGTTTGAGCAGCTGTCATATGATTTCCTTTTCTGTTGGGTTTGTGATGAATCTTAAAGTGTGGAAACACTTAATATCATGTTTATGGTTTGTGTGATAGGTCTGTTCAACCTGGTTATGCTTGTTTCATGATTTTGCTTTCAAATTGCATTCTTTCATTTCACTTGGCATGGTATTGATAGTCTTATTTTGGTTATGACCTGGGCATTCTGATTGTTGTATTCTTGTTTCTCATTGCATTTTAAGTATGTTGGCTGAGGCCTCATGATTATCTTGTTCTGTTTTGATCAAGTTTTGGTATGTATCCATGTTTGGTCTGTTGTTTGAAAACTAGGCAGCAGGGCCTTTTGGTTTTGGCCTGCTGTTTTAGCTGCTATTGATGTCTATTCCTTGACCCCTTCCCATTTCCATTTGAATTAGCCACATTTGCGTACATGTTTGTAACTGTTTTAACAACTTGGTCTTGTTTAAAACCATTTGATTTTGATTAAGAGCACAAGTTCACCATTTTTCACAAGTTCACCAATATGTTACCATCTCTGCATCATACTTATTTCCTCTACCTGAGACATGCTTGCTTGGTTTGTAAACTTTAAAGAGCATCAAAGGACATGTTTAGAACTGTTAGGCTATGTATGTACATTGAACATTTCCATCTGCACCCTTGATAGCTTGCTGCCTTTTTCATGCCATGTTTGCAATTCATGAGCCATTTCCAATTGTGTTGATCTATGCTTGAGCCTTAAGTGTCTAATCTATTTGTTATCACATTTGTGACTTGTGTGCAATTCCTACTTAGTGTGTTTGAACTCAGAACTGGTTTGGTTTTCCTTAATGCATCTCAAAATGCCAATATGCATGTGTTATCGTGTTTCAATTTGTGGATGTTATTTCAAAATTTGATGGTTACCATCATAATCCTCATCAAAAAACAATCAAGTTTAACTAAAATTTCTTGAAAAAAGATTGAGTTTTGACAAAGTTTGGATCCTTCACGTATTTGGTTTGGCTGGTTTGTTTTTGGCCCAGATTTTCCATCATAGATAGGATTATCTATTTATGGGGGTGGCTTAATACTTTGATGTATAGCCACCCCAGTGGTAGACACTTGCGCGCCTTATACCCTTTGCCATGCCTGACCTGAGTTCGATCCTTAGTGATCAACTCTTTTGGCTTTTTATTTTTCAATTGTCATATTTATCATTTTCTTCTCTCTTGCCATTCCATTCTTGCACGTGCATTGTGCCCCAGTAGTTGGTGTTGTGTTTGTAAACACAAGGGCGTGGGTTCAATCCCTTCCCATGCCACTTCTTTTTACTTACTTGTTTATTTTCATAAAATCATTGATTTTCAAAATATAATAACTTCTACATGCTTCATCTTTTTTAATATGTTCTTTTTGCAACTTGCTCATTGTAATGCCTATTTTCATTTAGTGGAATAAAATTTCAATTGCTTGTTTTTACAATGCCTTTATGCCTACTTGTTAGTTGGTTCTTTCTTAGGTCATTACCTCACGTCTTATTTGAATTTCTTTCATACTATGCTTGATTTATCTTGTGAGTTTTATTGATATTTGATTTCTTTGTGTTTGTTAACATGTTGAGACTTTATTTCTTGTTGGTTGTCACCATGACTTTGTTGTTCTCTTCCTATGTCTTAAGTTTAACTGTTGTGATTTTTCTTTGCGTATTTGATTATCATCAATGCCTAAATGTTGTAACACTTGAACTTATAGCATGATCATTTTAAGTTGTGACTTATTTGTATGATTGTTGTTTTCATATTTGTTAATATGTCTCTTGGGTTGTAACTTCCATCTTTGTTAAGATATTTGATTCTCGGTTGTAACCATTTGAGCCAATTAAATCCTTGCTTATTATAATATGCACGCTTGCTTGGTTGTAACAATTTTCCTTATTCTTCTTGTTTATTTGTTTATTACTTTGTTAAGTATTTCTTCCCCAAGTGATAGAACTCTTTAGTTCTCATCCAAGTTGCCTCTCTCTCTCCTTCCAAAGGAAAAGTCTCTCTATTGACCCTTGTGTCATGGATAGTTCATTACCCGCACCCTTGACTTTGTGAGGTCATCTTGAACCTTAGTATAAGCCATTAGACTTTGCTTTAAGTCTAAAAAACTTACCTTTTCTAGGAGTGTTCTTCAACTATAACCCTAGGATAGAGTTGGTAAACTCTATGTAAGAATCATAGTAATGATTCCTTACTCCCCTCTTAAGTGTTACAATATAGATCTAGAGAGTTTTGTTAAACTCTACACAAACATTGTTATGTTTGTTCCCCTTTGAACCATGATCATAATCAAGTATTCTTCAACCCTAGTGAGGTGAACTACGATTGCTCTGATTCTATCCTAGTTAGGATACGTAGGCAGAGGATGCGACGTCTTTGTGAGCAAACTTAGAAACTATCATTAGGTTTTAACCTACACCTTCTACCCAATCCTAATCCATAGCAAACATTTACCAAACTTAGCATGCAAACAAACAAAAGGTTCCTGTAGAGTACTACAGATGTTTAGGATGTGAAATACCTACCCTATGCATAACCAACCCCCGATCCCCGAATCTCTTAGCGTTGTTGTCACATCGCGAAAAGGGTTTTTCTTTCTTTAGACCTTTCCTTTGGATAAATTAAAGTCCGGTTGTGAATTTAAGAATTAATGATTCAAGTTAATCAATAGCTTGGTATCAAGATTCTCACTGCAACAGCATGTCCTTGGGTTAAAAGGTATGGAAGCCTAAAGGTGGGAAAAAAGAAAAGTGCTCGCCAAGACATCGCCGTCTTGTGCCTACGTATTCTCATCTGGTATGAAAAATATGAGCAGCCGTAGTTCAGCCAAACACGACCACTGATTGGTTCAATTGTTTTAATGAGTAGGGTTAAATCTTCGTTCTAGCAATTAGGGATGCCTGTTTGCGGTAGAACCAAGACTTAACACACTCTTTTTGAAAATGATTTGCAAACAATCCCGAAGGATAAAAAGGTTTGATCTTTTATTTTGTGTTTTTTATGCAAAGAAGTGAATTGAGTTAAATTTGAAACTCATGTTTCACTAAAGACTATGACTTGAGAGCGAATGCGTCGCATATTGTAACACCCTTTTCTACCCCAAAAATTATTAAGAAAAAATAACACGGATTTCAGAGTAAATATATAAGTCTCAATAAAAAGCCACAAAAGGGGCGTACATTTCTAAGTCATCAAAATAGGTCCATACTCTATAGCTACAGGTTTTCCCAAAGTACATCAAACAACATAAAACAGTGGAACTCAAAGCATAAATCAAGGTTTCTCCTCAAAAGGGAAAATAAGTAAAATAATCCACTGATATAAAATCAACTCAAAGAACCCAACCCGATGTAACATATCAGAGCAAGACCCTCTAAGCAACTAAATCAGCTAATAACTCAAAAATTTAAAAATGAATCCTCGATGGCGTCCACGGCTAAACTTGTTCATCTACATGTTACCCACGTGGATGTAACATTCAAACAGGCATGGTGAGTAAAACAGTTCATAATAATCAATGTATAACAATTAATGCATAAACGACATCATAATTATATTCAACACATTCATATCCTCAAATTTGTCTCGAAGGCCACAATGTCACAATTCATACAAAAAGACTTATAAATGTAATGCAACACAACTCAATGCATGTGGTACCAATCATCACAGCGCGATCGACACTGGGCCATCAACCTTCCATAGATCCCCATCAATAGGATCGATTCTACTAGAGAACCGGAGCACATCAAAATACTTCACATCCGCACAATGGGATTGAAGCCAAAGTAATCGAGGTCTTGAACCGAAGTCCAGATGCATATGAATGCATGATGCACACGTCACAATAATCCCCATAATAACATCATAGGTGCATCATCATTCATCATATTCGTCATATTCATTGTTGCACCCCAAATTTTGACCCCTTAGATCCTCATCTTCATTTTAGGATCATATTCATTTGATTATCTAACCTTAGCCTATTTCAAGTTTGTCTTTGTCAAGATACAGGAATCAGGGTTTTGTACAGTCAAAATCGAGGTTTCGAGGGTTAATCAGTCAACCTTTTGGATTGGTTCTCCTTGAATTGAGTCTCCACATCATCAAATGTATTCCATTGGATCAATTGTGAATCCAATTCGAGGTTGTCACCCAGGAATTGAGAACAGTGCAGTTCAGGATCCCCGATTAGGGTTTTCGATTAGGAAAGTCAACTGTAGTTTGACTTTTGATTTAAACGGTGTTCTAATGATGCAATCTTGGTCCATAAGGTTCATATGGCTTAGTAAAGTCTACTCAAGAAGTTTCAAGGCCTCAAAATACCCAGAACATCAACAGTCGACTCGGTAGTCACCGATTGATCGTTCGGTTGACCGAAAAGTCAACTCTTCACTCATAAGGAATTTGACTTCAAGATGTCAATCAAAAATGTTCCTTATGTCATATTACACATGCCCATAAAATTTCATGACCATTGCATCAACGATTGAGGAGTAATTGCAAAAGTCGGGAATTAGGGTTTTGAAAGGGGCAAGACCATACCTCCTTAACCACACATCCAATTGAGTTGGTTCAAAGCTCATTTGAAAGCTCTTGGAAATTCCTACAAAAGTCCCAAAGTGGTCCATGATCATAAAATGCATAGATTTTGAGTTATGACCAAATTCATTTCAAGAAGGGAAATAACTTAGAAACATTCTAAGTTATTTGGCCTTTTAGGTATGTTTTTCAGCATCTTTGAGAGGTCTTTTGACCTAGTTTCAGTTGGAATTTGAGAATATCAAAAACATGAAAGTTGTAGAGCTACATGAGGGCTTTCTAAAATGTGGTAGAAATCCTCAATAGCATTTGTGAGCTGAGAGTTATGGATCATGGAAGTTGAGGCTGCCACACTTGAAGTCACCACTTCAACTCTTTCCAAAATTCAAATTTCAACAACTTGGACTATCCTTAGCCATTTGATCATGTTCTAATCTGGTAATAAGATATTTGATGGTTAGAGATGCAGGAGAAGTGAAAGTTGTGAAAGAGAGACAAGTTGCAAGCAAGTTGCAATAAAATAATCAAGAAATTCAAAAGAGGAAAGAGAAACTTTTTGCTCAAAAACTGTAGCAGCTGTGACCTCTACACTCTATGCTCTATTCAGTCACCTCATATATCTCATTCCACTTGATTTCCTGCTTGCATTGAGCCAAGAGCATGATGGATGAAGATGTATCAAGATCTTATGCAAGATTTCTTCCAAAACTCCCTCCAAAACCAAAACTTCAAATCTTCCCCAATGCTTCCCCTAGCCTATAAATAGAGGTTGCATCCCACTCTATTCCAAACACCAGAGCTATCAAAAACATCATAAACATATAGTTCTCCTTCTTTCCTTTTTTACTTGTAAGTGAAGAAAAAACCACAAAACCACCAAAAATGGCCCTTTTGCATTTTTCACACCAGCTCCATTTCTGACCACTCAATCACCCTAAAAACCATCCAAACAATCTCTAAATCACATTTAGAAGGTGTTCCAACCATAAACTCATTCAAAAACACCATAACACAAAAAGTCAACCCCTCACACCATAGATGTTGACTTTTCTGCACAAAATGATGAAACTCACTGCCTAGACCAGTCTGGATGCCTTTGACACTTTGAACACCACATATTTTGGTTGTATCAACTGTCCAAATCATTAAAACTCAGTTGTGATACCATTTGCTAAAACTGTCATTAAAGATCATTCATTGTTTCAAGGAAATGTAATTCCAAAGCTTGCATCAAGGAAGAGGTATCTTGCTTAAAGCTGCCAGCTCACTTTGGAAGTCTACAAGAGGTATGTAGTTTTGAACCATGTCATTATTTTGCATCATATGTGTATGGATTTGGTTTATGAATGAGAAATGGTTATGTTTAAAATTGTAATTTTGGTGTCAAATGTGTATGGAAACCATGTATGGTTACTGTTGGTTATTTAGTTTAGTTGGTATGTGCACTTTTGTGAAAGTATGTTTTTGAATATGTGATGAAGGTAGTTTCTAGCATTGCTGTGTTGAACACTAAGTCTTTTTGGAAAATCTGTCAAGACTTGGTTTTAGAGGGTTATACTTAACATTGTCATGTTATCTGTAAACTGTAATTTAGTTCCTAGTTCAGACCTATTCAACATAGGGTGACTTGAGGTTAACATTGTCATGATGAGCCTCCCTTCTTTATTGCTGCCATTTTTGTGCCCTTACTAGCCTGCTGCTGAAAGAACACCCTCCTATCATGTATGACTTTGGCCTGTCTGTTATCATTTGGTGATGCCAACTTATTTTGGTGTTGTTGAGATAATGCAAGTGCATAAGAATGTACCTTTAGTTATCTTTATGACAGTATTTGAAGTTTCTGTTGCTTTGTTAAAGTGGATTGTTGTGTAACAATTGGTAAGGGTCAGTTTTGACATTATGATGTCAATACTCATGTTTAGATGTTGCTAAAAGAAATTTCACATGACAAGAAGAGATTGGATTTGGCTATGTAAGGTGATCTTTGTCATGACTCTTTGCTGCTAGAATCTGACTCACACTAGATGTTGCTGTTTGGTGCAGTGACTGCCTCCTAGAATAGTTTCTTAGGCCTGCAACTTTGTTGTTTCAACAGGTTCATGTTCAACATATTTTGTCTTGCCTCTTTCTATATGTTGTGACATTAGGATGTTGAAGATAATATGTGGAACTAATGTCTGCATTACCATGCCAAGATTTGCTTTCTGCTTCTTGTTTTTCAGCAGGATTGTCAGGTTTGCATTGTTAAGAGGTGTGTTGATTTGCTTTTGTAAAAGCAGGGTTGAATAAGTTCTTGGCCATAGTAATAAAGCATGATGCTTGAGACTGTTCTGCTCAGTTTTTTTGTTGTTGCTTTTAGACATGGGCATGGCTTTGTCATTGCTAACTGTATTATTGAAACCTTTTTGTCAACTCAAGATTGCTGGCTGTCTGATTTTTGTTGCTCAAAGTTTGGTTTGTGTTATGGCAACTGTCTTTAAAGAACAAAAGGAGAATTTAATACATGGTGAGTGCATTGTCATCACTATTTATCCTTGGAATTTTGCAACTGTTATGTTGCACTTCTAGACCTTGAGTAATCCTTGTCTACCCTATGTGTGGTTGTGTAGTTGACTGTCATGAGGGCATTATCATGTAAAGATGTGCTGTTTGCAAAAAAAACATTTCTTTTTGGACTGCTGTTGAGACTTATTAAACATGTTTGGGTGTTACTCTTATTTCATTGTCTAGTAAGGCATGAAATTTTGTTTTGATATAAAAGCTTTGTGTGTGGGCCCTCGGAGCAAAAACTAGGTGTCGCTACTGTGAAAATCGGCGCCGGCTATGACAGAAGAGTCGCCACCGTTTGTTATTTATCCCACAAGAGGGAAAGGAAATGCTCAGAGTAAACCTAACGCAAAGAGGGAAAGGAATGGTCATCGCAACCAAATCCTGGATTCGGGAGTCGGTTACGCAAGGGGAAGGTATTAGCACCCCTCACGTCCGTCGTACTCGACGGGATCCATGCTTGTTTTCTATCTAAGGGTGTGTTAATCTATCTACTCTAAAGGTCTGGGTTAAAAAGAAAAGAAAATGACTCGGCAAAGTATCACACTTTATGCCTATGTATTCCCATCTAGAACGAGAAATCAGAGTCAACGTAGTTCACCTAACTACGGGTTAAGGGGGGAAGGTTGCTCGCTGAGATGTCGCGTCTCGTGCCTACGTACTTTCATACGGCATGAAAGATCAGAGCAAACGTAGTTCGGGCTACGGAAGACACAAGATTGTCTGACAGTTTTTTATCTCCTTAAGAAAGGGTTTTCCTGATTAAAGGTTCAAGAGGACAAAAACAGAGTTTGAATGTTTGTTTGAAGTCTTTTACGAAAGAACTGTTTTTTAGGATGTTTGCAATCTCAGTCGCACTAGAGACTATGACCCAGGAGTGAACGCTTCGTATGTCACCCAAAGGGTACCACACTAACATCCATATTATTGGAGAAACACCTTCCACCAACCTTTTCCCAGATAACTTAAGGCTCGTAACGCACGACTTCAATTAACCTTATTACTGTGTTTTTGAGTTGTTTTGAGATGAGAAGAGAAAGACACCCTAAAACTATGGTTGAAAGGGAATCTACCTACAGTTATCATGCATGGGTCAAAACCTAATGTCTGTCATAATTCCCTCATGCACAGAGGAAATCAGAGATCCTAGGGGAAAACAGCAAAAAGAAAACAAGTAGTAAATAGTAAATAGTAAAATGCATGCTATGCAACAGTACAAGCGAGGCAAGGGAGTTCGGCTCAACCTCAAACCTAAGAAAACAACAAGCAAGAGGAGACAAGCTTCACCTCAAACCTAGAGGTAATCAACACAAGCAAACAGACAATACAACAAAAGAAAAGAAACATAGAAAGCATCCCAAGCAACAGCAACAGTCTTCAACAGACAACAACTTCAATACTCAACAGCAGCAGCTCTAAACAGCAAATCCTCATAACAACAAAGTTGACAGCAAAAATGGCTTCATCCTCAAGCTAGCTTCTATCTTCAACCTTCATCAAACTTCATCTTCAAGCTCTAGCAAGCACGCTCCAAGCAAAGGATTAATCATTAAGATCAAGGTTGCATTGTTGAGAACCAAATGAAAACCAAAGGAAATCATCAAGTACCAACATTGAAATGGAAAGGCATCCTCAAAGTTCTACTCAACTATGGGCATAACACACATCCCTCCAAAGGAGAGATGGACTTTCCCTAGGAGGACTTTACATCATTGGATAGAATAGAAGCATACAATGCATTCTATGTTTGATGAAAGAATCAAAACTAGTCCTAATGGCTCTTCCTAAAACCCTAATTTCCTAAGCTCCTAAAAAAAACTCCCAAAAGGAAAGAAAGCTTAAACTCCAAGCTCCAATCTTCAAGCCTCAGTAGCTACACCAAATCTAGAAGACCTCCCAAGAAGGAATCCAAGCAAATCCAGCTCCAAAGTCACCAACAAAACCAAACAAACAAGAGCACCAAAGATAGAACACCACAGGCACATGTAACTTGCAAAATACAACTAAAATAGAAAAAAAAGTTGTAAAATTCTAATAAAATTCCTAGGGGAACATACATGTTTGAGCAGCCTAGGGTTAAAATATTAAAGCCTAATTCCACTTCTAAGTCACCTAAATAATTTCTAAATTGAAGGGTATCAAGGTGATCCACAAGTTTGGGAAGGTTCTAATCTCAACACCTAAAATAGAACCTAAAGTTGTTCTAAACTTCTAACAAAATTTCTAAGGGAACATGAATACCAACCCTAGAACATACTAAAAAATCAAAGCCAGATTCAATACCAATTGGAAGAACAAAATTCAAAAAGACAGATGATCAAATATGCAAAAATTAAAGAATTAAATAAAATAAGAAAAATGAAATTGAAATGAAAATGCATGAAAATGCATTTTATTGATTTCAGAAAATCACAAATTCTCTCAAAATCATGGATATATTTTTAAAATAATTTTTGGATCAAAATTGAATTTATTGTGATTTTTTGAATCAATAATGCATTTAAAATAATCAAAAATGAAATAAAGAAATCAAACTCTGAAATAAAACATGAGCCAATGGATGTGGTGACCAGTCAGCTGATCCAAGAGCCAGGAGCGTGTCCACGTCAATTAATGAAACTACATTGTTTCATCACTCAGAAGTCAACCAAAAAAAAATAAAACGTGGCCGTTGGATACGTGGAAGAGTCTTCAGTCAAGGCTTGATCTAATGGTTCCAAGCTCGTCTTCTCCAAATCAAAGACCAAACGGAGTGAGACTCAGTGTGGTGGCCGGAGAAGACTCTGGCTGTCTTCTCCGGCGAGGCAATGGTTACAGGTGATCAAAAACTCCAAACCTTATACCAGTCTTACTCAGAAATTCATCAGGATCTCAAATCTCCTACTTAAATTATACAACTCTCAATGGATTTTAAAACACGAAGCAATGTTCAGAAATACACAACCAGATCAATCATCATCAATTGCAAATCTAAGACTATAGAATTCATCCTTATGCTACACTGATCATCCTGATCTAATCAACTTGCTCTAACTCCTCATGAATCAAGAGATTCGAATCCAAACAGAATTACTATGTCATGATCAATTATCACCAAATGTCTCCAAATTGATCCTAAAACGATCTACATCTTGCCTAGATCCTAACCACAAGTTCAAATCTAACTACATCATGCTAATTCATGTGGAATTTTGAAAGTTACTAACCTGTTGTAGATCTAGTAACAGAGGCACTTGGAGCTTGATTCTCCCTTCAAAACTCTCCAGATACGTTCAATGATGCACTAGGAAGAGTTTGCAACCTTCAATTTGCTTTGAATTGGTCTGAATCTGAAAATTCGATTTCTCTTGCTCCTTGGAATTTTTCAACTGCAACTTCAGTGTTCTTCACGAAATGAAAGCCAACCTCGCTCTGAATTCAATGCAATGAATATATAGAATGGTTTCATGGGCTTTTGAAGTGTGTTTGAAGCCCAATCCATCAATTTGCAAATTCTGATTTTCCTTCACATGTGCAATGTAACGGTCACAAATTGGCCATGGAAATGGTTCTAGAAACTTCCCTTTCAATTGCACATTGCCTTGTGAATGTATTCAGACCAAAAGGAGTGCTTGAAATGCCTTGGTAAGGAACTTGGATGTGTGACTTGCAAATGAAGAAACCAAATGATAACTTGTAAAACTTGACCTAAACTCAAAATTCTGCTAATGGCAAAGTTCTTAGAATTCAATTTCCATTCAAAAAATGTAGCTACTTGACATGTTTTGGTCTTTTAACTTAAAAAATCAATTTCCCCTCCTTAATCCATTTGAAAATCTTCCTTATTCAAACCATTTCAAACCAAGTCTTGCTATGAGCCCAATCAATCCATCATGACCTCTTTGTTAGCCTAAAAACCACATTTTGAACAACTTTCATGTTGAACAAAAATCCATTTGACAAGTGCAAGTTGGAGATTTTGACCTATGATTGAAAATGACCTATAATCTCACTTTCCCAAAATACCCCTGACTTGTAAACCTCATAACTTGAGTTCTACAAATCAGATGGAAGACTTCTAGTACAGTTTAGAAAGCTAAGATCATGAGGAACAACTTTCATGTTGGCCAAAAGTTCAGGTGAAACCTCCTTCTAGGTTAAAAATAACTTTGAAGTCAGACGATTTTCACAGACAAATTTCAGAAGCATCTGAGGACTTGTAACTTGTCTGGACCATAACTTGAGTTCTATAGATCCCCTTGAATACTTCTAGTACTCAAATTTAAGGTATTGAGATTATCTACAAGTTTCATGTTGGCCAAATATCCATTTGAAACTTGTATCTTGACTTATGTGGTCTTGAAGTTAGGCACTAAACAGGGGATTTTGCACTGAAACCCTAATTTAGCAACTTCCCACACTCTTGATTCTTCTTGATTTGATCTTGGAAAAACACCGCAAATGTCTCATCATATTATTTCATGAACTCCATGACCTAAAAGTAGGCTTTGATACTCTTCAATTGCCCAGTTGACCTAGAATTGATCCAGATGAAACCCTAATTGCTTGCACCTCAACTGTAGCTCTTGCATTTGACACAATGACTTGATTAAACTCTCCCATGGCCCTCTAGGCATTATATGAGCTTCATACACATCCTCTTCTCACATTCAACACTTCACAACCCTCTGATGGTCTTCAGTTGATCCTCAAGTTAGGAGAAGATTCACACTCAAGCATTTAAACCCTTAGGCACTCAAACCGCCTTCTGATGATTTTGACAACTTCTCAATCTTGAATGAGACTTCTTGCTAGGTTTCTCTTGATAAGAATCACACTTGATCCCCTCCTATATGAATGATAACATGATATGAAATGATATAATTATGCAAATGATAATGCAATGAAACATAAACCAGGTAAGAAAAGGTTGGGCAAATTTTGGGGTGCAACAGCTGCCCCTATTCAAACGGCTTGGACCCGACTGGGTGAAGAGCGAACGGCCTTCAAACAATCGAGGTAGAAGACGGTTGAATACCAAGAAACCCGAAAATTTTCCAACCGCAGAAACAAGCTGCGAAAACTGCTTGTAGGAACAACATCCACTACACTGAGCCCTGTTGTTACGGCAACAACTAATCAATCATCTGATAAAACTTTAGATTTCAACATTAACCCCTGTGTGACGCCACAGGCATCAAATCAACTTTGCCCAGCACAACTCCGTCCATAACTGAACTAAACTTTGTCAACACTAGGAGAGACTCCATCATCATGGGTATAATTCCGTCCATAACTGGAATAACGTTCTCTGTCAATCACAGGTAATGACTCCGTCAACACGGATAACAACCATTGTTAACTTTACTGGGACAACTCCGTCGATCGCGGGTAACGATTCCGTCAACACGGGTAACAATCACTGTCAACATAGGTACAAATCCGTCAGCACGGATAACAATTATTGTCAATACAGGTATAATTCCGTCAACACGGATAACAATCACTGTCAACACAGGTACGATTTCGTCAACACGGATAACAATCACTGCCAACATAGGTATGACTCCGTCAAAGCGGATAACAATCACTGTCAACACAGGTACGATTCCGTCAACGCGGATAACAATCACTGTCAACACAGGCGCAATCTCTGTCCATCACAGGTAACAATCTCTATCCATCACAGGTAACAATCTCTGTCCATCACAGGTAACAATCTCTGTCAATCACAGGCGACCATTCCGTCAACACGGATAACAAACTCTGTCCGTCACAGGTAAACATTCCGTCAAGACGAATACGTTTGAAGAATACTCTGCTAGGGAATATGAGAAACTTAACCAAACACTCTGTGGGGAAATCACTAGTGACAACTCCGAAAGTTTAAGACATGAAATCTTCTACTGCTGACGTAACAGTAACCTGAGAAGAATCCTGTTGGGGACGAAGAGAAACTTAACCAAGCAACTCTATTAGGGGACGAACGTTATCATCACCTATCTCACGCCGAGAATTTGAATATCTAGAAATCTTTCTGAGTAAGGACCTCACTCCTCTACAGGGAACAACACCTAAAAACAAAGAGGTAACCAACCTGGCTTATGTTTCAGAATGCGTATGTTTGACAATGGCGTAATGCTCCATACGGCATGGAAATGCTACGCGTTTGGGTATATGCAAATATGATGATATATGCAAATGCTGAAGACAAGACCAAATCCGCTGGGGATAACCATCATGTCGGGGAATGGCTCACAAGCTTGAAATTACGAACTCTGTTGGGGATGTTCATCTTGTCGGAGGAAAAAACAACCTGCTGGGGAGCAGGAGAAACAATCTTGCGCGGGGATAATCCTTCCGAACCAAAGACGACTTGGTTATACTCTGCGGGAGTTACCCATGCTGGGGATGGAGTGTGCACATACTCACTGCTGGGAATGCACCTTCTGTTGGGGACATCAAGATCCACTGAGGATACTCTCTGGGCCGCTTTCCTGGGAAATATTCTTCTGGGGAGGACCACCCACATCCAATAGTGATATTTACTGTCTCAAATATTTCTGGGATAAGATGTGACTTTCATCTGCTGAGAAGTGATACAATCACTTTGTCACAGGACCCTGGCTGGGGGAACACGAATTCCTTGACTATTTGCTTCAAAGGTGAGAACCCTACAAAACACCAACGAGACAAAACAAATCTATACAACAAGATCTATCCCGGTTAGCATTCGTGACATTCATTCAGTCAACTCGAAGTTTTAGCAATTATTGGCAAGGTCCATCAAGTTTATGTACATGCAATTTCATCAAAAACATCGGTGTTTTTCACAAACAAAACAGTAAAGAACAAGCATCAAGTACTGAATAACATGCTTTATTGATAACGGGCCTGTAAATAGGAAAAATTTTGTATACTGGATGCAACTCCTGAAAAGAGGAAGTTACGCACAAACAAAATACAAATATTACAGGAGCACAAAGAAAATTTGTATACATGTCGACAATGTGGTACAGACGAACACCATGAGTTGATCCTCCTATGACTCTCCTGACTCTAACGCTTTCCCGATACTCGATCTTCGGAAGAGATTGTTTCGGATATACGATCCTCAGGTACTCCCAAACCACTAAGCAACGCAGTATCAAACTCGAACCGCAGTCATTTGCTTTTTCAAATCCCTAACTTTTGCGTGAACCTCCGTTTGCGGGTTTTCAATTCACCGGGATACCCTTTTTTGCCGAAGTCGCCCTTTTCAGGTTTTCAACTTCGCGGGTGTACATCCTTTTTCCAATTTTATCCCTAACTTTTGCCCGAACCTTTTATTCCTTTTTTTTATGGTTCGCCGGGATGCCCCATTTTGCCTGGACTTTCTTTTTTTTGTCCACCGGGTCTATTTAGGCAAAGTATTTTTTAACTGCGTCCGAGTTCACAAGGGATGTAAAATCCTCACCATCCATGGTGGACAACAGTAAGGCTCCTCCAGAGAAAACCTTTCTAACGACATATGGACCTTCATAGTTGGGAGTCCATATGCCCCTGTGATCTGATTGTGGTGGGAGAATCTTTTTCAGCACAAGATCGCCCGTCTGAAAGCTTCGAGGACACACCTTCTTATCATAAGCTTTCTTGATCCAGCTTTGATACAGCCGACCATATGCTAGAGAAGCCAGTCTCTTCTCGTCCATCAAACTGAGTTGATTCAGTCTATCTTTCACCCATTCTGCCTCATCAAGTTGGACATCACGCAAAACCCTCAAAGAAGGAATCTCAACCTCCAATGGTAGGACAACCTCCATACTATATACTAGTGAAAAAGGAGTTACCCCGGTTGAGGTGCGTACCGTCGTACGATAACCGTGCAAAGCAAAAGGCAACATCTCATGCCAGTCCTTGTAGGTCACAACCATCTTCTGAACGATCTTCTTTATGTTTTTATTGGCCGCTTCAACAGCGCCATTCATCTCGGGCCGATAAGGAGAAGAGTTGTGATGTTCAATCTTGAAACTCTGGCATAATTCCTTCATCATCTTGTTATTCAAACTTGAACCGTTGTCAGTGATAATCCGCTCCGGGATTCCATATCTGCAGATAATATCTTCCTTGATAAATCTGGCTACCACCTGCTTGGTAACATTAGCATACGATGCCGCTTCAACCCATTTGGTGAAGTAATCAATAGCTACCAAGATAAAACGATGTCCGTTGGATGCCGTGGGCTCAATTTTTCCAATCACATCAATTCCCCACATGGAAAAAGGCCAAGGTGACGACATAACGTTCAGAGGGCTCGGAGGCACATGAATCTTGTCCGCATAAATCTGGCATTTATGATACTTCTTTGCAAATTTGAAGCAATCTGTTTCCATTGTCAGCCAGTAGTACCCCGCTCTTAATAACTTTCTCGTCATTGCATGTCCGCCGGCATGCGTGCCAAATGTACCCTCGTGGATTTCTTCCATGAGCAACTTAACCTCTTTCTCATCCACACACCGCAACAACACCAAGTCGTGGTTTCTCTTGTACAAAACCCCATCCAGATTCAAATAGAAATTGCCATCCAATCTCCTAAGAGTCTTCTGATCACGACTGGATGCCCCAGCCAGATACTCTTGGTTCTTCAGGAAATTCTGGATATCAAAGTACCACAGTTTGCTATCGGAAGCTTCCTCAATGGCGAATATGAAAGCGGGCCTATCAAGGCGAGAGATAACTATCCTGGGAGCCTCATTCCATAAGTTAACCTTATACATCGAAGACAAAGTCGCGAGAGCGTCTGCCATCTGATTTTCTGCTCGTGGTACATGGTGCAATTCCACCTTGTCAAAGAAAGGCAACAACCTTCTTGCATAATTCATATAGGGTATCAGATTGGGCTGACGAGTATCCCACTCTCCCTTGATCTGGTTCACAACTAGAGTAGAGTCTCCGTACACATCAAGATTTTTAATTCTCAAATCAATAGCTTCTTCGAGCCCTATAATGCATGCTTCACATTCGGCCTCATTGTTGGTAACTGGAAAGGTCAATCTGGCAGTGAATGGGATGTGTGACCCATGGGGAGTAGTAATACTTGCCCCTATTCCACTTCCATATGAATTGACGGCACCGTCAAATATCAATTGCCATTTGGAACCAAACTCTGGACCTTCATCCGACAACGACTCCTCACAGTCCTTCATTTTTAAGTACATGATATCCTCGTCAGGAAAATCAAACCTCATCGGCTGGTAATCATCAATTGGCTGCTCAGCTAGGTATTCTGACAGAACACTACCTTTAATAGCCTTTTGAGAAACGTACTGAATATCGTATTCTGTCAATACCATCTGCCATCGGGCAATCCTTCCGGAAAGTGCTTGCTTTTCAAACACGTATTTGATCGGATCCATCTTTGAAATTAGCATGGTTGTATGATTTAGCGTGTATTGCCTCAAACGTTTGGCAGCCCAGGCTAGCGCACAACACGTTTTTTCGAGCATTGAGTAACGGGACTCACAATCTGTGAACTTTTTACTCAAGTAGTAAATCGCATGCTCTTTACGTCCAGTCTCGTCATGTTGACCGAGAACACAACCCATACTTTTCTCAAGAACCGTCAAATACATAATCAATGGTCTCCCGGCTACTGGGGGTATCAATATTGGAGGTTCATGCAAATATTCTTTTATTTTTTCAAACGCCCTTTGATAATCTTCATTCCAGGTCACAACCTGATCTTTTTTCAACAACTTGAATAATGGCTCGCACGTGGCCGTTAGATGAGATATGAACTGGGCAATGTAGTTCAATCTCCCTAAAAAGCCACGAACTTCCTTTTCTGTTTTTGGCGTTGGCATTTCTTGTATTGCTTTTATCTTAGCAGGATCAACCTCAATTCCTTTTTCGCTCACAATAAACCCCAATAGCTTACCGAATCTCACCCCGAAGGTGCACTTGTTAGGATTCAGTCTCAGCCTGAATTTCCTAAGCCTCTTGAACAATTTCAGAAGATTGACCAGATGCTCTTCCTCCGTCTGGGATTTGGCAATCATATCGTCAACATAGACTTCGATCTCTTTATGCATCATGTCATGAAAGAGTGTCGTCATAGCTTGTTGATATGTTGCACCGACGTTCTTCAAACCAAAGGGCGTCAATTTGTAGCAGAACGTTCCCCACGGGGTGATAAAAGTAGTTTTCTCCATATCATCCGGCGCCATCTTTATCTGATTATAGCTCGAAAAGCCGTCCATGAAGGAAAACACGGAGAATTGAGCGGTGTTGTCGACCAGCACATCAATATGAGGAAGCGGAAAGTCATCTTTTGGGCTCGCCTTATTCAAATCTCGATAGTCCATGCACATCCGCACCTTACCATCTTTATTTGGTACAGGTACTATATTGGCGACCCATGAGGGATAAGTTGTGACAGCTAGGAAACCAGCGTCCCAGTGTTTCTGAACTTCCTCTTTAATTTTCACAGCTATATCTGGTCGAGTTCTTCTGAGTTTTTGCTTAACCGACGGACATTCCTCGCGCAATGGCAGACGGTGAACCACCATATCAGTATCCAAACCAGGCATGTCTTCGTAAGACCAAGCAAATATATCACTGTACTCCCGAAGCATCTCGATCAAACTTCACTTGATATCACCTTGCAATGCAACCCCTATCCGGATATTCCTGACAACCTCTTCGGATCCCACGTTGATAATTTCAATTTCCTCCTGATGAGGCAGAATGATTCTTTCTTCTTGTTTCAAAAGTCGAGTCAGCTCTTCTGATAAGTCGTTATCCTCAACAATCTCTTCTTCTGCTTGAAATATCGGGTGCTCGAAGTCGAAGCGAGTCATAGGAAGTTCGTGATCAATGTCGTCTGAAATATGAATCCTGCAATGAGAATGGTTAAATGTTTCAAATAATACAAACAAAGCACATAACCACGTTGCCATTTTATTGTTAAACAAAACAGGAACAACAAGGATCACAAAATTTGCATGAGAAAAACGCCTTTATTAATGATTAAACAAAGTGCACACATAAGCAGGTATCCCTAAAAACAAAATCACTATGCCCCGGGTAGGACACAGGATCATACAATAATTGAGAAAACAAATCATTACTGTTTTGTAGTCATTGAGACAAGTTCCTGGATAGACCAGTTGCACAGATTCTGTCCTGGCACGTCGGGCTTGATCCACAAGTCCATATCATAGTCACTATCTCTGTCTTCAGCATCAGAAACAACATTGATTGTTTCATAACAGACCCCACCTGGAGTGATCACCACTGGTCCTTTGAACTTTGGCACGCCTGATGCGGAAGGTGACAATGTCAGGCGATACCCCAACCCAAACTTGTCCATCTTGACAGGAATTTATAAGACTTGGCCCCATCCTTTGGTTTCTCCAGCCTTAACCACTGCCTGAGCGTCTTTGTATGAAGACGTGGCCACCTCTGGCCCTTTGCTAGGAACATGAGACTTGTCCTTGATCTGCAACCCCTTGAAGGTTTGGCATGGCGTCTCATGGATCTCCCCATCCACTTCAACGTACTTGAATGACAAAAGATGACTAACCAGAATGTCCTCCTCCCCGCAAATAGTAACAACACTGTCACCGACCATGTATTTAAGCTTCTGATATAGCGTGGACGTTACAGCCCCTGCAGAATGTATCCATGGTCACCCAAGTAAACAGCTGTAAGCTGGATGTATATCCACGATATAGAACACAGTGTCAAACACTTCCTGTCCGACTTGGAGTGGCAACGTTATGGATCCAAACACCGACCTCCTGGTCCCATCAAAAGCCCTGACGACCAAATCACTTGGCGTGCATATGATTCCCCGGACATCTAGCTTTATCATAGCCTTCTTCGGCAACACATTCAAAGATGATTCGGTGTCTACAAGAACGTGCGACATAACAGTGCCCCGACATTCCACTGAAATGTGCAAAGCCATATTATGGTCCCGACCTCTAGGCGTCAAATCAAAATCAGTAAATCCCAGGCTGTGTCCGACATTCACATGCGCCAGTACCCCCTCAAGATGATTAACAGTTACTTCCTGAGGTACAAAAGACGTGTCCAAGATTTTTAATAAGGCGTTCCGATGGGCCTCGGAACAAAGCAACAATGATAGTATTGAAATTTTGGAGGGCGTCTGCTGCAAGTGCTCCACAATCTTATAGTCACTTTTGCGAATCAACCTCATAAACTCTTCTACATCCTTGATCGATGTTTCTTTCTCTTTTGACTGGGAAGGTCCTCCTTCATTCACTTTGGCTTTGCCTCTAGCAATCCTCTCAGCCTCGATTTCAGGTGAAGTGAAGATTTTACCACTTCGGGTCATACCTCCCGCTTCAACAAGACTGCCCACTGCCCCTGCTGGCTGGCTATCCATATTAATCTTTTCCCCGTTGCAAAAAGCTTCCAACCCATAATTCCATGGAATGGCTTTCGTACTTTCATAGGGAACGGGCCCTGCTTTCGTTATCGTGATAGTTGGCCGCTTGGCGGGCGCTGATATCGTAATATTCTTTCGTGGAATTGTAATTGTTGTGACCTCATCCTGCTTTTCACATGTTACCTCACCAGTTTTCTCAACAGCAGTGCGGTCAAACTGCAAAGTTCCCTCATCAATCATGGTCTGAATACCCCTCTTCAAATCAATACAGCCCTCTGGTCGGGTCCAACAATCCAAACAGTACTCATCACATCTGGGGAAAACCCCTCCTTTCAACAATCTGCTTTTAACATAGCTTAAAGGTGTCTTCAGATCATTTACGTCCATAACCAAATCCAAATTCTCTTCAATCAGAATAGCATTCGCTCCATGATTTGGCATTGGTTTTTGTACAATGTTGGGACCATCATTACTGAAGTTAATGACTTTACTATCAATCAAATCTTGGACTTTGTGTTTAAAAGCATGACAACTCTCGATATCATGTCCGGGTGCCCCGAATGAAATTCACACTACTTACTAGTATCATACCCGTAAGGAAGTGCTCCTGTGGGTGGGTCCAACGTTCTCTTCTCAACCAAATTCAAACTTAACAGCGTTTGAAGCAGCTCTGCATACGTTGACGGAGGTGTATCAAATACCCTCTTTGGCTTCCCATTCTGGATCCTTCTCTGAGCAGGATTATACCTTTGTTGTTGCTGCTGCTGTTGTTGTGGTTGTTGTCGTTGTTGAGGTATAGGGATCGTCACACTAGCAACCTGTTGTTGAATATACTGATTCCTACCTCTACCTCGTCCTCGACCATCATACACTGCGCTAGCGTCTCCTTGTCTTTTACCACCAAAGACATTTTTTGCACCTCCAGCTGAGGTCGATTCACCGGCTTGAATCTTACCAATTTTGATGCCATTTTCAATCCGTTCTCCCATGAGTATCATGTCAGAGAAACTACCCATCAAGCAATTGAGCAATTTATCATAATACATCCCAGAGAATGTTCCAACAAAAATATCAATCAATTCTCTTTCAACCATAGGTGGGTGGACTCTTGCCGCCAAATCCCGCCAATGCTGGGCATACTCCTTGAAACTTTCCCCATTCTTTTGTGAAAGACTTTGAAGTTGAACCCTATTTGGTGCAAGGTCACTGTTGTATTGATAGTATCTGACGAAAGCATCAGCCAATTCTTTCCAACTTCCGATATGTGCAGGCTCTAGTCCCATGTACCATTCCAGCAATGGTCCTGACAAACTATCTTGAAAAAAATGCATAAGCATCTTCTCATCATCAGAGTAAGCAGACATCCTCTGGTAATATGAACGCATATGAACCCGGGGGCATGTATCCCCTTTATATTTATCGAAAGTGGGAGCTTTGAACTTCAATGGCACCCTCAGCCCAGGAACCAGCCCCATGGTAGCCATGTCCAAACCTGCAAAATTTTGATTGGCTATACCTCTCATCTATTCCTCCAGCATTTTAATCCTCCGATCACTATCAGTGGGACCCTCAAAACCCATGCCTTGCCCAAAAAAGGCATCTTCCTGACGATCTCTATTCCAATACGAACCCTCATTACCATATCCGTCATAAGCAGTATTACGACCATGACCATGACCACTTTGGAAAAACCTGGGGTCATACCTCAGATTGCCAAGCTCTTGATTAGCAGCCACCGTCCCAAAACTAGTATTGAAAGGACCCATCCCAGCACCATTGGTATTCACATTTCCAAACCCAGCATTGCCGTAGCCAAAACCTTGATTGTTATCACCAAACCCTCCATTACAAAGCCCTGATTATTGAAGCCATCATTGCCATCCCGATTGCCAAAGCCAAGACCCTGATTGTTGTCACTGAAACCAGTATTGATACCAACATTCCTGTTGGTTTCCACGTTCCCATTAACATTATCAGCATTTCTATTACCAGCGTTGCCATTACCGTTGCCAGTACCATTCTCACCAGCATTTGGTATCACTTCTTCCCTGCGAGGAGTCTCAACATGAACATAGTTGTATTCAGTATTACCAGCCGCTCGCGCCAGCAGCGGTTGCACCAGAGTTTGAAGATGTTCGTGGCCTTTAGCCACAGCCTCCATTGCCTGCATGAATTGGGCCAACCTATCCCGGATCTCTTGCATCTCAGACTGTACCTGATCCATGATCTTCTTACTGTTGCTTCTTGTAGCGTACCGGTGAGTTCTTTGTTCGTCAATCTTGAAACAACCTGTAAGACGCAGGAGATAAGATTCGAGCTCAAAAAGGAGTACCTGTCATGCAATATGAAGATGCAAATGCACACATGTAAATATGCAACAGGTTAATTCCCCCCCCCCCCCCCCCCCCCGATTCTAGTTCCGGAGAAGAAGCCATAACGACAATGGAGTCCCAAGTAAGCAAACGTAGAATCAAAAACCTCATACATAAATAAATGCCAAGAGGCAAAGTACAAAGATACAACTGAATACAACTGAAAAGACCTCGGCCAACAAGCCTGGCGATGGTCAAAATACAAGTACGAATATCAAGAGAAAAGCAAAGATAAATCAGGACAAATGGCGCGCCCGGACATCTTCCAATAGCCTCAACGTCTCCGGATGACCTAGTCTGGAGATTAGTTCCTGTATCAATAATGTGTGTCGCTCAACAGTGGATCTCAGCTTTTTGGCATCCTCTACACAGGCTCCCCTGCCAAAACACTCATCAAGCCTGCATCTCTTGAAGCCAGCCTTCAATTCACAACCCCTAGTTTCTAGGACCATGCTGCTCACTCGAGACTCAGCGTCACGTCTAAGAGATGCCTCTTCAGCAATCTTCGCATCCTTAGCGATGAGATGCTCCTCTAACTGGGAAATCTGAAGCTTCAACTCATCTTCACGCTCCTTCTGGCTAGTAAGCGTGGCATTCCACAAAAATTCCCATTTGGAAAGTCGAGAATAAGCCTTGTTCAGAAGCTCTTTCTTAGTAGCAAGTACACTACTAACACCATTCAAGGCTACTCCCACCTTCTCTCTCCTGCTGGTCTCTTCAGTCAAATCTGAACCTAACCTATTAATCATCTCAGTCTGCTTCTTCAAAGTGAAGGTTGCCTCATTCTTCTCATGCCTAAGCTGGAAAATCTCTTTCTCTACCTCTTCAATTGCTCTCTGCAATTCTTCCTTCTCAGCCAGTAGCTTGTTATACTTCTCAATCTCTACTGAAGTAGGTTCTTCAATCACCGGAGGACACAAGGGCTCTACAACAGGATATGGCATCAAAGAAGTCCTAACTCTCTCATGGATCCAGAGCCGATAAGGATTATAAGCTCGACTGTCACTCTTGCCAAGCAATGTCTTTCCTCTTCTATGAATATTACCCTAAGCACGCCTCAATCTGACCAAAACATCTCCATCTAATAAACCCGTGAGATACAGAGGTTCATGTATCTCGTCTTTAACCGGAGAATCCCTCAAAGCATAGCCAAACTGTCTCACAAGCAGAGAAGGGTTATAGTTAATACAACCTTTCCGTCCAATCAAAGGAACGTTCGAAAAGCCACTGCAACTATATATAATATTCACTCTGAGCAGGTTCCGATCAAATCAAACAATGTTCTTAGCACACAATCCCATCAATCTGGAAGACCAATCTAAAGTACCAGCAGTATCACCAAAAGGTCCCTTCTTAGGAAGATGTCCCTGAAACCACCTGTATAGAAGAGGTACACAACAAGAAACATTCTTTCCCCGACGCTTCTCATTCTTATAGTGAATAGAATGATAAACGTCACCCAAAAGAGTAGGCACCGGATTCTTCGAGGCAAGAATAAAGAGAGCATCTGAGTCAACAAAATCAGGCAAATTTGGGAACAATACAATCCCATAAATGCAAACAGCCAGATAACATTGAAGACAATCCAACATCCATCCTTCGCACACTGCGTAGCCTTCTCAACCAAGCAAGAAAGATGAAAACCATAAGCTCCATTCAGCTTGACCAAACCTCCGGGGAACTCAGAAGCATCTAAACTGACAATCTCAGCAAGCTTAGCCAACTCAGGCTCAGTATCCTCATGAATAAAAGGCATCTGGTCTAATACAGGAACTCCTAGCGTATCAGAATACTCCAAAGTAGGGGCCAAAATAAAATCAGGGAACAAGAAGCATCTCAACTGAGGCTCGTAAAACTGCATCAAGGTATACAATCCAGTCATCTCAAACACAGAAAGTCTGTACACCAAACTGAGCAGCTTCCCATAAGACTCTCTAAACTCATCCCTCACTCTCTGATCTGCTAGAGCAACCAACTGCAATAACGAACTGATATCTGGAGAAGGCAACCTATAAGCAACTGTTCTCTTCATGGGCTCCATGTCTGGCAAGAAGAACACTAGAATCTGAGGGGAACAAACACACCTGCAACATAAATACACGTTAATGAAATGCAGACATGAAAATGCAGATGCATATGCAACAGGGGATCAAGTGCAATAATGAAGAACTGTGTCGTGCTGTACGGCAGCTTGAGAACTATCAGATTTTCTCCTCAATCCAAACCAACCACAAAAGAACCCTCATAACCAATTCTCACTGACAGAGACAAACCAGGTGTTCTGAGGCCAGAGTTTTCCTGCAAAAAGACCCACCTACCCCTCACAGGTATGTACTTAACTCGCAGACGAGGTATGGCATCCTATGCGATCATCAGCGTCACAGACTTTCAAGAGCGATGATACGATACCTAGAAGGTGTGGCATCATCATCCCTTGAAGAGGCCTCACTTAGTCGAATCCCAAATGATAGGTCCCCAGAGTCGACAACCCTCACATCCAACAACCTGTCGAGCCCAAAGGGCCAGGCAAGATGCCATCAAAGAGAATCTCGTCTGAGTGTAAATTTCCTAGCTAGCTGGTGCGAGCAAAGCAAGCAGGCTAACCACTACTCTCTACTTCTAAGTCTATGTGCACTCAAGCCCAGGTCCGGCTTATCTCTCAAACTAACCCTCTAGCCACAACACAATAACAAATATATACAGTACTGAAAGTAAAGACAGAAAAATAAATACATACAAAACCCCAGACAGGAAAACAAGCGCTAGGATTGACTCGCATAGGGAACCGTTGGAGTCCCCAGCAGAGTCGCCAGCTGTCGCTACTGCGAAAATCAGAGCCGGCTATGACAGAAGAGTCGCCACCGTGCGTTATTTATCCCACGAGAGGGAAAGGAAACGCTCAGAGTAAACCTAACGCAAAGAGGGAAAGGAATGGTCATCGCAACCAAATCCTGGATTCGAGAGTCGGTTACGCAAGGGGAAGGTATTAGCACCCCCCACGTCCGTCGTACTCGACGGGATCCACACTTGTTTTCTATCTAAGGGTGTGTTAATCTATCTACTCTAAAGGCCTGGGATAAAAAGAAAAGAAAATGACTCGGCAAAGTATCGCACTTTATGCCTATGTATTCCTGTCTGGAACGAGAAATCAGAGTCAACGTAGTTCGCCTAACTACGAGTTAAGGGGGGAAGGTTGCTCGCCGAGATGTCGCATCTCGTGCCTACGTACTTTCATACGGCATGAAAGATCAGAGCAAACGTAGTTCGGGCTACGGAAGACACAAGATTGTCTGACAGTTTTTTTATCTCCTTAAGAAAGGGTTTTCCTAATTAAAGGTCCAAGAGGACAAAAACATAGTTTGAATGTTTGTTTGAGTCTTTTACGAAAGAACTGTTTTTTAGGATGTTTGCAATCTCAGTCGCACTAGAGACTATGACCCCGGAGTGAACGCTTCGTATGTCACCCAAAGGGTACCACACTAACATCCAGATTACTGGAGAGAGACCCTCCACCAACCTTTTCCCAGATAGCTTAAGGCTCGTAACGCACGACTTCAACTAACCTTATTACTGTGTTTTTGAGTTGTTTTGAGATGAGAAGAGAAAGACACCCTAAAACTATGGTTGAAAGGGAATCTACCTACAGTTATCATGCATGGGTCAAAACCTAATGTTTGTCATAATTCCCTCCTACACAGAGGAAATCAGAGATCCTAGGGGAAAACAGCAAAAAGAAAACAAGCAGTAAACAGTAAACAGTAAAATGCATGTTGTGCAACAGTACAAGCGAGGCAAGGGAGTCCGGCTCAACCTCAAACCTAAGAAAACAACAGGCAAGAGGAGACAAGCTCCACCTCAAACCTAGAGGTAATCAACACAAGCAAACAGACAATACAACAAAAGAAAAGAAACAGAGAAAGCAGCCCAAGCAACAACAACAGTCTTCAGCAGACAACAACTTCAATACTCAACAGCAGCAGCTCTAAACAGCAAATCCTCTTAACAGCAAAGTTGACAGTAAAAATGGCTTCATCCTCAAGCTAGCTTCTATCTTCAACCTTCATCAAACTTCATCTTCAAGCTCTAGCAAGCACACTCCAAGCAAAGGATTAATCATTAAGATCAAGGTTGCACTGTTGAGAACCAAATGAAAACCAAAGGAAATCATCAAGTACCAACATTGAAATGGAAAGGCATCCTCAAAGTTCTACTCAACTATGGGCATACCACACATCCCTCCAAAGGAGAGATGGAGTTTCCCTAGGAGGAATTTACATCATTGGATAGAATAGAAGCACACAATGCATTTTATGTTTGATGAAAGAATCAAAACTAGTCCTAATGGCTCTTCCTAAAACCCTAATTTCCTAAGCTCCTAAAAAAAACTCCAAAAAGGAAAGAAAACTTCAACTCCAAGCTCCAATCTTCAAGCCTCAGCAGCTACACCAAATCTAGAAGACCTCCCAAGAAGGAATCCAAGCAAATCCAGCTCCAAAGTCACCAACAAAACCAAACAAACAAGAGCACCAAAGATAGAACACCACAAGCACATGCAACTTGCAAAATACAACTAAAATAGAAAACAAAGTTGTAAAATTCTAATAAAATTCCTAGGGGAAAATACATGTTTGAACAGCCTAGGGTTAAAATATTAAAGCCTAATTCCACTTTTAAGTCACCTAAATAATTTCTAAATTGAAGGGTATCCACAAGTTTTGGAAGGTTCTAATCTCAACACCTAAAATAGAACCTAAAGTTGTTCTTAAATTCTAACAAAAATTCTAAGGGAACATGAATATCTACCCTAAAACATACTAAAAAAATCAAAGCCAGATTCAACACCAATTGGAAGAACAAAATTCAACAAGACAGATGATCAAATATGCAAAAATTAAAGAATTAAATAAAATAAGAAAAATCAAATTAAAATGAAAAATGCATGAAAATGCATTTTATTGATTTCAGAAAATCACAAATTCTCTCAAGATCATGGAGATATTTTTAAATTAATTTTTGGATCAAAATTGAATTTATTGTGATTTTTTGAATCAATAATGCATTTAAAATAATCAAAAATGAAATAAAGAAATCAAACTCTGAAATAAAACATGAGCCAATGGATGTGGTGACCAGTCAGCTGATCCAAGAGCTAGGAGCGTGTCCATGTCAATTAATGAAACTACATTGTTTCATCACTCAGAAGTCAACAAAAAAAAATAAAACGTGGCCGTTGGATATGTGGAAGAGTCTTCAGTTAAGGCTTGATCTGATGGTTCCAAGCTCGTCTTCTCCAAATCAAAGACCAAACGGAGTGAGACTCAGTGTGGTGGCCGGAGAAGACTCTGGCTGTCTTCTCCGGCGAGGCAATGGTTACAGGTGATCAAAAACTCCAAACCTTATACCAGTCTTACTCAGAAATTCATCAGGATCTCAAATCTCCTACTTAAATTATCCAACTCTCAATGGATTTTAAAACACGAAGCAATGTTCAGAAATACACAACCAGATCAATCATCATCAATTGCAAATCTAAGACTATAGAATTCATCCTTATGCTACACTGATCATCCTGATCTAATCAACTTGCTCTAACTCCTCATGAATCAAGAGATTCGAATCCAAACAGAATTACTATGTCATGATCAACTATCACCAAATGTCTCCAAATTGATCCTAAAACGATCTACATCTTGCCTAGATCCTAACCACAAGTTCAAATCTAACTACATCATGCTAATTCATGTGGAATTTTGAAAGTTACTAACCTGTTGTAGATCTAGTAACAGAGGCACTTGGAGCTTGATTCTCCCTTCAAAACTCTCCAGATACGTTCAATGATGCACTAGGAAGAGTTTGCAACCTTCAATTTGCTTTGAATTGGTCTGAATCTGAAAATTCGATTTCTCTTGCTCCTTGGAATTTTTCAACTGCAACTTCAGTGTTCTTCACGAAATGAAAGCCAACCTCGCTCTGAATTCAATGCAATGAATATATAGAATGGTTTCATGGGCTTTTGAAGTGTGTTTGAAGCCCAATCCATCAATTTGCAAATTCTGATTTTCCTTCACATGTGCAATGTAACGGTCACAAATTGGCCATGGAAATGGTTCTAGAAACTTCCCTTTCAATTGCACATTGCCTTGTGAATGTATTCAGACCAAAAGGAGTGCTTGAAATGCCTTGGTAAGGAACTTGGATGTGTGACTTGCAAATGAAGAAACCAAATGATAACTTGTAAAACTTGACCTAAACTCAAAATTCTGCTAATGCCAAAGTTCTTAGAATTCAATTTCCATTCAAAAAATGTAGCTACTTGACATGTTTTGGTCTTTTAACTCAAAAAATCAATTTCCCCTCCTTAATCCATTTGAAAATCTTCCTTATTCAAACCATTTCAAACCAAGTCTTGCTATGAGCCCAATCAATCCATCATGAACAACTTTCATGTTGAACAAAAATCCATTTGACAAGTGCAAGTTGGAGATTTTGACCTATGATTGAAAATGACCTATAATCTCACTTTTCCAAAATACCCCTAACTTGTAAACCTCATAACTTGAGTTCTACAAATCAGATAGAAGACTTATAGTACAGTTTAGAAACATAAGATCATGAGGAACAACTTTCATGTTGGCCAAAAGTTCAGGTAAAACCTCCTTCTAGGTCAAAAATAACTTTGAAGTTAGATGATTTTCACAGACAAATATCAGAAGCATCTGAAGACTTGTAACTTGTCTGGGTCATAACTTGATTTCTATAAATCCCCTTGAAGACTTCTAGTACTCAAATTAAAGGTATTGAGATGCTATACAAGTTTCATATTGGCAAAATATCCATTTGAAACTTGTATCTTGACTTATGTGGTCTTGAAGTTAGGCACTAAATAGGGGATTTTGCACTGAAACCCTAATTTAGCAACTTCCCACACTCTTGATTCTTCTTGATTTGATCTTGGAACAACACCGCAAATGTCTCATCATATCATTTCATGAACTCCATGACCTAAAAGTAGACTTTGATACTCTTCAATTTCCCAGTTGACCTAGAATTGATCCAGATGAAACCCTAATTGCTTGCACCTCAACTGTAGCTCTTGCATTTGACACAATGACTTGATTAAACTCTCCCATGGCCCTCTAGGCATTCTATGAGCTTCATACACATCATCTTCTCACATTAAACACTTCACAACCCTCTGATGGTCTTCAGTTGATCCTCAAGTTAGGAGAAGATTCACACTCAAACATTTAAACCCTTAGGCACTCAAACCACCTTCTGATGACTTTGACAACTTCTCAATCTTGAATGAGACTTCTTGCTAGGCTTCTCTTGATAAGAATCACACTTGATCCCCTCCTATATGAATGATAACATGATATGCAAATGATATAATTATGCAAATGATAATGCAATGAAACATAAACCAGGTAAAAAAAGGTTGGGCAAATTTTGGGGTGCATTGTTATGATTAATTACTCCCCTATTGAGTGTTACAACATAGATCTAGAGAGTTTTGTTAAACTCTTTACAAGCATTGTTATGTTTGTCCCCCTTCAAATCTTGATCATAATCAAGTGTTCTTCAACCCTAGTGAGGTGAACTACGATTGCTCTGATTCTATCCTAGTTAGGATACGTAGGCAGAGGACGCGATGTCTTTGTGAGCAAACTTAGAAACTATCTTTAGGTTTTAACCTTCACCTTTTACCCAATCCCAATCCATAGCAAACATTTAAAAAACTTAGCATGCAAGCAAACAAAAGGTTCCTGTAGAGTACTACAGATGTTTAGGATGTGAAATACCTACCATAGGCATAACCAACCCTCGATCCCCGAATCTCTTAGCGTTGTTGTTACATCGCGCAAAGGGTTTTTCTTTCTTTAGTCCTTTCCTTTGGATAAGTTAATGTCCGGTTGTGAATTTAAGAATTAAGATTCAAGTTAATCAATAGCTTGATATCCCAATTCTCACCGCAACATTCATCAAACGTTATAACTCATCCACATAGTCATCATCATCACATAAATCGTCATATTTCACATAACTCATCATGATATTCTTCGTCATCACATAAATCATCATATCTCATGTTATCACATAATTCATCATAATAATCATCATCATCATCACAAGATTCATCATATCTCATGTTATCACATAATTCATCATAATAATCATCATCATCATCACATAAATCATCATATCTCATGTTATCACATAATTCGTCATAATAATCATCATCATCACATAAATCATCTTATAATTCATCATAATAATCACGTACCAATCACATATTAGCTCATAGTCATCCTCATGTTAGCCCATCATATTATCACATATTATCACACATTAATTCATAATACTACCCCATATTATCTCATATTAATTCCTCAAATTATACTCATGGTAATCCTCACACTATCGCCTATCAATCACATAATTCTTCACTGTCATACTCATGTTAACTCATCTTAGAAATCTCAGAATCAAACATCAAGGCTTCGCTGCAAAACGATCAAATTTTGCGAACTCTGCTGCGTTCGCTGGCTTGCTCGCTAGGCGAGTCTGTGGCGAGTCTTCGCGGGCATGCTCGCTAGGCGAGTCTGTGGTGAGTCCTCGCTGGCATGCTCGCTAGGTGAGCAGTGCAATGACAGCAAAAATCTGCTACACACAGAACTGGTTTCTACCCAAAAACTCATACGATTCACACACCCCATGCCCCCAAAACATCCCTAAATCATCCCTAAGGTCATACGGCGATAACGACACAAAATCTATGGTTTGTTAGGCCAACCCGGCAACATTTGCACTTCCTAAATCATTATTTCCATGTGTTGCACCCCAAAATTTGCCCAACCTATTTCTCATGCTTAGCTTATGTTTCATTGCATTTCATACAGCATCAACATTTTGCATAACATTGGTTCTCGAGGCAGGGGATCAAGATTCCCGTGGCTCAGGTTTCATTCCCGTGCAAGCAACTGAGCAACAAGCATCAGAAACGACATTTATTTTGCCCAGCGGTTGAGCGGCCGATTTTATTTTGTAGGTTACGCTCAGATCAGGAGACAACAGCCAGTCTATTTTCAACATTATCGCAGTCACAGTATTCAAGAGCAAGTGTCAAAAGCTTAGCAGAGCTCAAAACGGCGAGAAACAGGCAAACAAAGAGGTTTCCCTCCAAAAGGCACCAAATTCAAAATTTTGAAGGTGTTAATCGGTTAACACATATGATTAACCGATTAACCATTGGAGAATCAGCTCAGATTGGAAATTTTAACAGTGTTAATCGGTTAACGCTTATGGTTAACCGGTTAACCATAGCAGATTTTGCCCTGTACGTGATTTTGCAAGCCATTTGCCCTTGGGGTCTAATTTTGATCACATTGAAACTCATTTTTACCAAAAAGAAGGATCTAGAATGTTCTTGAAAATTGGTTATTTCAATTTTCCCTCCAAATTCCCATGCCTAGCTCCAAACCAACTTTCCAATCCAAAGTCCAAACCCCACTTTTGGGATCCAAACCTAGATGGTATTTAAGTGATCTACTCCAAACCAAAGGGAGCCAATTCTCATTTCTCACATTCATTTTTCATAATTGATCAAGAACTCTCTCAAATTCTCTATCTTCTCCATTTCCAAAACCACACTCAAAGCTCTTTTTCATTAAGATCCATTTATTTTTCATTGAAGTCAATGGATTATTAAGCAACAACCTTCATCCATCCTCATCCTTGGATCAATTTTCATTATCAATTTTCGTGAAAATTGAGATCTGATTTTGGAGCTTGAGTTGGAAGTGATTATTCGAAGCGTTTCGACTCAAATTTGGTGGATCTTTGTTCATACGACCATAATTGGCTTGGATCTCAAAGTTTTCCGGGTTTCTATTGTTTGAACTACTCAAATTCAAGTGATAAACACTAACCGGAGCAAATCTCCGCTTCGAAGGTTGGAGATTCTAGATCCATAACTGTTTTTTAGCTTATTTGCATTTCCATGATGATTTTCATATTCGATTGAATTTTGTGAATTTCGATCCGTGTGAATTGCGATTGTGCTGTGTAGACATGTTTGCATGTTTATTGGTTTTCTGTTTGCAGGTGCAATTTCGTGCTTATTTGATAAGCTGATTTGTTAGATCACTTGATTAAGTGATTTTGTGCATTAAGTGTTTTTTCTGATGATGTTTTTCACATTTGGTACAGTGTTAACCGGTTAACCAACTCAAATATTCAAAATTTTCAAAGTTTTCAGGGTGTTAACCCGGTTAACGCCTGTTGTTTACCGATTAACACCTGCAAATTTCCAGATTTCCACTTGTTTTACACAGGTTAACCGATTAACAGTATGTGTTAACCGATTAACACTGTGCCAGAATGCCATGTTTGCTGTTTTGTTTGCATGTTCGCATACCGGTTCGATTCGAATCATCATAGATCAGTGTGATGCATTAGAATTGAATTGTTGTGGTTGTTTGTCACTGTTTGTGATTGATTGATCATGATGTTGTTGACGTGTATGATGATTTTTCAATTGTTGCATGCTTGTGTATGTGGTTCGAATCGATCGTTTGTTTGCATGTTTAGTTGCTTTCATTTCTCGCTTTTCTCCACATGTTTGCATCATTCTTGCATCTCTGTTGAGGTCGAGACGCGCTTGTGACGGTTGCTGCCCCATACATTTTCCTCCCTCCCACCATTCTAATTGTGCATTTTCGTGTTTGCATTTTCTCTACTTGTGATTGATCTTTCCTTTGTTCTTCTTGTGCTTTCTTTCCATGATCCCCATAGGATTCCTAGTCCCTCCGTTTAGGATGGGAGTAGGAGAGACATTAGGCATTCAATCCAAGTATGCTAACATTAGGGTAGATGTTTCCCCTTTTCATCCGAACTCTAGGATCACTTTGCATGACAACATTAGGGTCGAGTTTCCCTTAGACATTTTGTGCGTCTTCTCTTCTCATCTTCATACAATCTTAACACACTTAATAAAGATAATGGATGTTGTGACATGAGCCTTATACTTGGGAAATGGTGATTGAGGGGCTTCTCCTCAATTACCTAGAGTGTTTAGTATACGTCCTTAGGACGATATGCGACGCATTCGATCCTAGGTTCTAGACTTTAGTACAACATGCATTATAAACGCTCAAAATCAAAACACTACTTCCGATAAAAAAACAAAACAAATTCAAAACTTTTTCCTTCGGGATTAATCGAAAACTTCTTTTTCAGAAAAGAGTGTTGTTAAACTTCGGTTATACCGCAAACAGGATTTGTCCCTAATTGCTGGAACAAATGTTTAACCCTACTCGGATAAAACACTTAATCAACATGTGGTTTCGTGTTAACCCGAACTACGTTCACTCTGATGTTTCATGTTAGATGAAAGTATGTAGGCACAAGACGCGATGTCTTGGCGAGTAACCTCTCCCCCTTCTCTTCCGTAGTTAGCCGAACTACGTTGACTCTGATCTTTCATACCAGATGAAAGTACATAGGCACAGAGTTACGAGGCTTTGCCGAGTCTCTTTCTTTTCTTTTTTTGTCCTGAAGCCTGTAGCGTAGATAGATAATAACCCTTTTAGATAGCAAACAAGCGTGGATCCCGTCGAGTACGACGAACGTGAGGGGTGCTAATACCTTCCCCTTGCATAACCGACTCCCGAACACAGAACTTGGTTGCGATGACCTTGTGTTTTCCCTTTCATCAGGTTTTTCCAATCGGTTCCTTTCCCTCTCTATGGGATAAATAACAAAAGGTGGCGACTCTTCTGTTTTTCGCAGTTGCGACAACTGGCGACTCTGTTGGGGACTCTGGTTCCCTATGCGAGTCAATCCTAGCGCTTGTTTGGTTATCTTTTTGGGTTTTGTACATTTGTGTTGTACTTTATTTACTTCCACACTTTATTTTCCCGCATTTTATCTTCAACATTATATTATCATTAGTGTGCTGTTGTGGGGGGGGGGGGGGATGGATTCTGATGACTGAAAAGCCAGACCCAGGCTTGAGAGCAAACGTAGCATTAGAGTGGAGATTAGTGGAGGACCTGTTTGCTTAGTAAACACCGGTTCCCATGAAATTCACACTCAGACGAGATCCTCTTTGATGATTTCTTTTCTGGTCCTTAGGATTGGAATTGATTTTGGATCTGAGGATTGTCGACTCTGGGGACCGATCATTTGTGACTCAGCTAAGTTAGGCCTCTTCAGGGGGTGATGATGCCAAACCAAAAATGGTGAACATATAATCATTTCTTGAAATTCTGTGACGCTGAGAAACGCATAGGATGTCGTACCTTTATCAGTGGATTAGGTCTATACCTGTGAGTGGGACTGGGGTTATGCATGAAACCTTTACCATCAGACTACCCGGTTTTCTCTACAGTTTGGATCCGATGTATTGGTATCAGTTGGTTCCTATCAGAGTAGTGTTATGTTCTTGTTGAATCAGAATCTTGGTCCTTCTCACTCAATAGCACAACATTCTTGATCTCCTGCATGCATCCTTAGCATTTGCATCCTTGCATTTTCATGTTGCATTTCATTAACGTGTGTCTGTGTTGCAGGTGTGTATTTGTCTCCCCGATTCTAGTGGTCTTGTTCTGTATTTCTGATATGGAGACTTTGAAGAGGACGATAGCATACAGATTTCCCACCCCAGACATTGGTCCCATATTGAAGTTGATTGCCCTGGCTGTTGGGTTCAGTAACAGAAGACTTTAGGAAATCATATGGGAGGTTGTTGAAATTCGTTTGCAAGCCTAGCGCACAGTTTTATGATGCTCTGTTGAGATGCTTTGTGTTTCCAGGTTATGTTCTAGCACCCACTCTAGAAGAATACTCAGACTTGCTAGTCATTCCCATCAAGAATCAAATGCCTTATCATCATGTCGACACTAAGCCTAATTTGGCCAATCTTGCCGCTGCGAGACAAAGGAACTATTGGAGGATTTTCGTGCCCGTTGCCGCACTTGATTTCTTTTGTATTCTTTGTAGCTTTCATTCATTATTGTATTGTTGACCATCACCAGGCTTGTTGGTTGGGGTCAATCTGTTACCGTTGATTCAGTTGTATTCCGTTACTCCTGTATGTTGCGTATGTGGGCTCTCTATATATCAGATATTGATTCATCTCCGTAATTGGCGCCTTATTTGTCTTGCTGTTATTCTGGAACTAGAATCGGGGGGAATCTCTCCTAAAGCACAGAAACATGTTTGCATTTGCATATCATCTTGCATAACAACTACCTTGGACGTGTTTATCTAACCCCTGTGTTTTCTTTCGAAGGTGTGTTTCAGGATTGACTACAGACCGATTCACCGCTACTCCACCCGGGCTAATCAACTCAGAGCTATGGAGCAAGTTCAGGCTGAAATGCAAGAGTTTAGGGAGAGGATGTCCCAGTTCATGGACATCATACAGGTGGTTGCCAGTGGGCAAGAGCAACTCGGAACCCTCGTGCAGCCCTTGATTGCACGCGTCGATGTAACAACCCAATTTTTATTAATTAATTATTTATATTAATTAAATGATTTGTGGGGATTGTTTAATTGGTGGATGATTAATTAAATGAAATTGGTAGATATTTGAGAAGAGAAATATGATGGAAAGAATAGAAGAGAAAGACTTATAAAGGAAAAGTGGAAAGAAGAGGAAGAGATAGAAACATAAGAGAAAGAATAGAGAAAGAAGGAGAAAGAGGAGAAAAGAGAAGGAGAAGAAGGAAAAGTTGGAAAAGCTCAAGAAAAACTCTCAAGCATCGATTTAACCAGGGTAAGGGTGTGAAATGTTGTTATTATATCAATGTCTATGATTATGTCTGATTGGTTTGGATTGTTTGGATGTTTTCTCCATTTTCCATTCTAGGGCATAGTGAGTTTAATCGATAGAAACCGAGTTTTAACAGTAAAAAATGAGAATAAGTGGTATAATTTATTCGAGGGAGGTTAGACTAAGGCTATGGAACTTGTTTGGTGAGAATCGGTCGGTTTTGTGGAGAGTTATGAAAGTTGGACAGTGAGGATTTCTGAGTTCGCAGACGTTCACTGGCACCTTCGCTAGGTGAACAGGTCGCGAGCGTTCGCTAGCAACTCGCTAGGCGAGCAAGTTAGCGAGAGGTCCCAAACTTGGACATAATGCATTTGATCTGGTTCGCTGGTAGCGAGTGAGGTGGCGAAGGATTCGCTAGGGCCTCGCTGCATCGAGTAGGTAGCGAGCGAAGTCAGTAGCTTCTGTTTGCCTTCGCGAGCTTGTTCGCTAGGCGAACAGATAGCGAGTATTCGCTAGAGACTCGCTAGGCGAGCGAGCCAGTGAGCGTGACAACATTTCATTTTTCCTTGTGATTCCTTCCCATGTTGATTTCTTGGATCGATTGTGTTTGATCCTTGTCGGAAATAAGTAATTGTATACTGTGAAACATATGTTGTGGGTAGCCGTAAGGCGTGAATCCTAGCTTGTGGAATTGATTGTGAAATGTGGTCTTTTGACAATATATGCATTATTTAAATTGATTAAAAGAGCATGATGATTGTGATTGTATGTTAATGATGCATGGGAACATATTGTGAATATGTGTGCATTGCTTGAGGAATATGATGTTATTGAATGTGAAACATGTTGTGTGTGCAATCATTATTATAATTCTTGAATGATGAATTATTGGAATGGATGGGATTAAGATGCGGGAATGGTCTTAAGTGCATTTGGTGGTTGATTGCATATGCATCATTTAGTCAAGAGGCAATGTTTGCTAGTTTCGTGGAGACTAGTGACTTGTCCCAAACCTAGAAGGGTGGGTTTGAAAGCTTAGGGAACGGGCTTTTGTTGTTATCGGTCTAGAAGGGTGGACCCGGTTTAAGTGTAAAAACCGAAAAATGATAACAAGTGTTGGTACCACATGGCATGAGTTGCATTGAGTCACATGATTAATGTGTATTGTTGTATGAAAGTATACTCATATGTGAAGTATTGAATTGAGAATGATGGATGTATGCATGATGAAACATGTTTTGTGATTATCCATGTGTGTTTATATATGTTGTGAAATGTATGATGAGTTATGAATGAATTATGGTGAGAAATGCGGAATATGTGTATTCTATGTTTGTGTATATATATATAGTTATATGCATTGATTATTATGATAATGTTTCTCACCCTTCTGCTGTTTTATAATGCTCTATGAGGCATTGCAAATTAGGATTGATAAAGGTCTTTTGTGAAGTACAACTTCATTCTTTTGGTTGGTTATGCTCTGATATGTAGCACCGGGTAGTTAGGCTTGTATAGTATTCTTTTGGGATACATTTTTTATATGTATCTGATGGTAAATGTTTATGTAAACATGAATGATATTGTGAACCAAACTGAATTATATATTTATATGATAACATGTTTTAAATGATTCAGATGTTTTAATCTTCCGCTTTAATTTTAAAATATTGAGATGTGGGTGTAAGGACTAAGTTCCTCTGTTGAACTACCCCACTGTTGCATGTCTTATATAGAGCAGGTGTTGTATGTTATTTTGGTGAATGATGTGGCATACTTCTTTTATACCATGTTTCAAATTTACTCTGATGTAATTTTATTATGTGATTTATTTGTTTATTTGGGGGTATAGTAAGGGGTGTTACATTAAGTGGTATCAGAGTAGGTCGGTCTGTTGACCAAGTTGTTAACGTGTTCATTCCCTTATGCATTTGGTATATGTGTGTAGCACTACCCAGATGGTTGTTCTAACGAGGATTTGTTATGGGAATCAAGAACAATGGTTGCAGGCAGGAATGATGAAGCGATTGCTGAGGCGTTAACGAGGTTGGCTGGAGCGATTGGGCAGAATCCTCAAGCCAATGTGAATGTTAGAAATAACACTGATGATGAGTTTTGTGCTTTGGGAAGGTTACCAAAGGAACAATCCACCGATTTTCAAGGGAACTCATGAACCTGACAAAGCACAAGTATGGCTGAAAGTGATTGAGAAGATCTTTCGAGTCATGAATTGTTCGGATGCGCAGAGGGTGCAGTTTGGCACTCATATGCTTGAAGAGGAAGCTGAGGACTGGTGGGGTAATACCCGCCAAAGGTTTGAAGAGGATGAGATTGTGGTTACTTGGGATCTTTTTAGAGAGACATTTCTAGAGAAGTATTTTCCAGAAGATGTGCGTGGTAAGAAGGAGATTGAATTCCTTGAGCTGAAGCAGGGTAACTCAACTGTGGCCGAGTATGCCGCAAGGTTTGAGGAATTGATTAAGTTTTGTCCTGATTATAACACTACTAATGCGGAGAGATCCAAGTGTCTTAAGTTTGTGAATGGTTTGAGGCCTGAAATCAAGCAAGTTGTTGGTTATCAGGAGATTAGGCGATTTTCTGAGTTGGTGAACAAGAGTAGAGCTCGGTCTAGCCACTACAAGAGTTTAGGTGACAAGAAGGGAAAAGGTCAATTTAGAGGAAAGCCATATGTGAATCCTACTGATAAGGGGAAACAGAAAGCTGGTTACGGCAAGAAGCCAAGTGGGGGAGGAATTTCTACTCCGGTGAGATGTTTTAGGTGCGGTGAAGCGGGACATCATGCTCCTGAGTGCACGAGTGTCGAGCAGAAGTGTTTCAAGTGTGGGAAGCCATGCCACAAAGTCTTGAGTGCAGAAGCGGTGCGAATGTGACTTTCTAGAACTGTGGTGAGAAAGGGCACATTAGTACCAAGTTTGATAAGCCGAAGAAGACTCAAGGAAGTGGGAAAGTGTTTGCTCTATCTGGATCGGAGACTGCTAGTGAAGATCGATTGATCTGAGGTACGTGCTTCATTAATGGTATACCTTTGATCGCTATAATTGATACTGGAGCTACGCATTCTTTTATTTCTTTGGATTGTGTTAAGAGATTAAGTCTTGAGTTGTCTGTTATGAGTGGAGGTATGATTATTGATACTCCTGCTATGGGTTCGGTAACTACCCCGTATGTGTATTTGAATTGTCCGTTGAGTATTTTTGGTAAAGACTTTGGAGTTGATTTAGTGTGTCTTCACTTAGATCAACTTGATGTTATTCTTGGGATGAATTGGTTGGAATTCAATCGTGTCTATATTAACTATTTTGACAAAACGGTTATTTTTCCTGAACCTGAGGATGAGGAAGATTTGTTTATGACTGCTAAGCAAGTGAAGGATTCACTGCAAGATGGTGCTAAGGTATTCTTGTTAATGGCAACGGTAAGCATTGGTGAGAGTGGAAAGATTGATGCTTTACCAATTGTCCGTGACTTTCCGAAAGTTTTTCTTGAGGAGATAATAGATTTACCGCCGGACGAGAAATGGAGATTGTGATCGACTTAATTCCTGGAACTAGTCTAATATCGATGGCTCCATATCGTATGTCCGCATCTGAATTGAAAGAGTTGAAGAGTCAACTTGAAGATATACTTGAGAAGAAGTTTATTCGTCCTAGTGTGTCACCGTGGGGTGCACTGGTGTTGTTGGTTAAGAAGAAAGAAGGTTTTATGAGACTCTATGTGGATTACAGACAATTGAACAAGATGACTATCAAGAATAAGTATCCACTTCCGAGGATTGATGATTTGATGGATCAGTTGGTTGGTGCGAGTATGTTCAGTAAGATAGATTTGAGATCTGGGTATCATCAGATTCGCGTGAAGGCTGAGGATATTCAGAAGACTGGTTTTAGAATGAGGTATGGACACTATGAGTATTCTGTGATGCCATTTGGTGTGACTAATGCACCAGGTGTATTTATGGAGTACATGAATAGGATTTTCCATCCTTATTTGGACAAGTTTGTGGTTGTGTTTGTTGCACCCAAAAATTTTCCTAACCTTCTTCTCTATATAGCTTGTGTTTCATTGCATTCATTTTAGCATTATCATCTGCATTGCATTGACATGTTTGCAAGAGATCAAGAGTTATGACTACCAACCAATGGCTATGCAAGGTTACGAAGTTAGCTAAGAGGTTTATTCAAGTATTCAACGGTTGATATCCTCACCAGAGAAGCCAAAGATCTCAGAGAAAGTGGTTGGAGCCAAGTGTGTATATCTCCTAACTTGAGGATTATGGGAAGCTACTCAGATGATTTGGAATCTATGGGAGAAGACTTGAGACCTTGAGAGAGCTCATGAGAAGTATTGAAAGTCATTTTGAAGCCTAGACAGGTCAATATGCAAAGGATAAAGAGCTACTACCAAGATTGGTACAACTAGGGTTTCATCTGGTCAACCCTAGGTTAACTGATGATTTGAAGAAGGTTGAGACCTAATTCGAAGGCCATGTGATCATGGATTAATGTATTAAGATTCCCCAGGGATGATTTCAAGGTCAACTCATCATGAATCAAGAGTGTGAGGAGTTCTTAGGCTAGGGTTGCTATGCTTGACAGTGTAAAATTCCCTAGTTTGGTGCCTAACTTCAAGACCACATAACTCAAGATGTGATTTTCATATCACCTTAGCCCCCAACATGATTGTTGTAGAGCATGATCATAGATTTAATTTGAGTAATATAAGTCCTTGATAGGATTTATAGAACTCAAGTTATGAGCCAGACAAGTTACAGGTCATCAGATGAATGTGAATTTGGAGCTTGAAAGTCAACCAACTTACACGACACTTTTTCCATAGAAAGATGATTCTCGGGAACTTTTGGCCAACATGAATGTTGTTCCTTATCTTCTTAGCTTTCTAAAAAGTACTAGAAGTCCATGATTGGATTTGTAGAACTCAAGTTATGAGCTTTACAAGATAAGGGTATTTTGGGAATTTGAGATTACAGGCCATTTTGATTATGGGTCAATTTCACCAACTTAAACACCTCAGATGAAATTTTGTCCAACTTGAAAGTTGTTCAAAATGATTTTGTTTGTCCAACCATAACCCAAGAATTCATTGATATGGATTAAATTGAGAAATGTGTGAAAGAAAATTCATGAATGAATCATAAAAGGAAGCTTGAAATGGGCTAGTTCAAACCAATTCATTTTGGAACCAAATTAGGCCATATTTGTGCTTATTTTGAGTCCAATGTATATTTTAAGAACATTGGAAAAATAATAAATCAAATTTGAAGTCATTTGCTATGTCAATTTCATGGTTTCTTCACCTAAAAGCAACGCAATGAAAATCAACCATCCATTCATTTCCAAGGTCTTAATCCTATCCACACATCTTCCTTACATCACAAGAAAGTAAATTGGATCAGTTTGCAAGTGGTTTGGCCTTGTTCTCACCATAACATAAAAGCTTCAAACATGAAAAAATGGATTTTGAATTGGGCTATCCTAGGCTTCAATTGGGCTTGTAATCAGTCCAGGTCCATTGTATATAATATTTTGGATGATTCCTAACTACCATAACCGAATTTGGTGGAAGATAACAGAAAATGGAGTGAAGAAAAAGTGGAGAAACTTGGAAAATTGATTTTGAAGATAGAGCCATTTTCAGTCCAAATCACCATTGCAAAAAGCTTCAGTGAGGTTTATTGATGGATTATGGACGATTTGCTTGAAGCTTCATCAACAATTCAAGCCTCCATTGAATCTCAAAACCAGGTTCTTAAATTTCATCCATAAGCTCTGTTCTTGATGAATTGCCATGCTATTTTCACATGATTGTGATCCTTTGAGTGTGTAGAATGTTTTAGGATTAGAACGGTTAAGTTTCATGACAATTCTTGACAGAGCACCTTAGGTTGTAGTTCGAATATCTCTCTAGTTATTGGATGAAAATGGAAAAGAAACATAGATTGTTGATGTAGGAAGTGAGAGGAAGAGATTAGTGGCTTCAATTTTAAGTTTTGTGAAGGTTGAATTTTCTTGAGTGATTCTTGGATGATATTGATTTCTGAGTTTTAATGGAGGAAAGTGAAAACAAATTTGATATTTGGATTCTACACGAAAAATGACACAGTTTTGGTTAAAGAAAAACTTATTTTGGGCAAGAAATGAGGAAGTTGGAATTTTGGAGAAAGGAAGACGATGATCGGCGCAAGGCTGGCCACCGTCTGGTATGTCCGGCGCCACCGCGTGGCTTTCCCTCCGTTTCCATTTTTAAAATGCCCAGACTGCATCGTAACCGTTAGATCTCGTTTGATGAGTGGACTCGTTATTCCCATCGTATGGTCGTGAATCAATTTCGCGAGTGGCCTTCTTCGACTTAACAAAACGCTGAGTTTTGGTACTCAGCTGGGCCTTTGTCCGTTTTCTATCCCCACCCCCTGATCCGTGGCCCAATATGAATATAACGTAGGAATACTGCTAGATGCACCCACCTGCTTTGCTTTTTAATTTCATTTTTTCTTTATTGCATTTTAATTGCTTGATTGTTTTTAATTCATAGAAACTAGTAAATGATGTCCATAAATCATGAGAAAAATATTGGAGATACTTGAATGTGTGTAGAATTTTGTCATGATTTTCTATTTTGATTTTAATTCTTTTTCCAATTAATTTTGTATTTTTCTTTTAGGTGCTTTACATGAATAAAAATAATGCCATGTTAACTTCAAGAATTTTGTTTCCATATCAATGCTTGGATTTAATCTCTTATTTTTTACATGATGAATGTTGATACATTGTAGGATATTGTAAGATTTTTCTTGCATTTTTTAGATGATTCTATGTATGGTTTTGAGATAGGTCTTTAGGACTTCCCCCTTATGATTTCCTTTTAGCATACCTTAAAATGAAGAAATTCTTTAGTACCTTTTGATTTAGGTTTTGACCCTGAATTTTCTACCATAGATACTTAACACATTTAGGATCATCTAGGATTTTTCTTAGGATTTTTAGAAGTGATCTTTTATTATTCCTCCATTTTTGCAAGGTGATGATGTTTAGGTGATCCTAATCTAGCTTTCCCCTTAGTTTAGACTTAAGGGTGAATCTTTAGCTAACTTTAAGCTTTTAATTGCTCCTTGATAGGATCAAGCTTAGGTTGAGACTTACTAAGAACTTATATTAGGCCTTGATAAAGACTTTAATCCCTTTTAGTTTAGGTGATCCTTAACTATTCCTTAGGGTTCCTCCTAAAGCCTCCTAGGAAGATGATTCTCCCAATGAATGGTAGAGTGTCATGGTGGATGCCTTTGGCATACACCATGCTTCCCTTCATTTCAATCTCCTATGAATGGTAGAGTGTCATGGTGGATGCCTTTGGCATACACCATGCTTCCCTTCATTTCAATCTCCCATGAATGGTAGAGTGTCATGGTGGATGCCTTTGGCATACACCATGCTTCCCTTCATTTCTAATCTCCATGAATGGTTGAACATCATGGTGGCTACCTTTGGTATACACCATGTATCACCTTATTTCTTGATTATCCATGATTGGTTGAACATCATGGTGGATACCTTTGGTATACACCATGTATTCCATCATCAATTCCATTCCTTAGGATAGATGCCTTGTTTGATTACTTGTAGAATGAATTCCTTATTTGTCATAATTCCTTTCCTTCATTCATGATTGAGTGGTGTGTTGCATTAGGGTAGTTCATGTTTAGGGTAGTCTAAGTGTAGCTGCATGACTGCATTAAGAGGTTGAGTGTGTCTCCCTCTGCTTGCTTGCATTAAGGGTTGAGGTGATCCTCCCCTTGCTTGTGTGTTGTTTTTTTCTCTTTCTATCTGATGTATTTGCATATAAAGGTTGAGCTGAGCTCCCTTTGCTTTTCTGTTTTGATTGTTTTCTTTGCTTAATTGCTAAGAGGTTGAGTGAGTCTCCCTCTGCTTGTATTGCTGCATTGCATTTGCATCTTTACTGTTTTCTTTTCTGTTTATCTGCTTTACTGATGTTAGCTGATGCTTTGTCTGTTGTCTGTTTCCCACTTCACATGATCCCCTAGGATTCTCACTTCCTTATTTAAGGAAGTGATGATTAGACTTTAGGCTGAAGCCTTTGCATGATAACATCTAGGAGTTCCCTGTTTCAAACCTCAACCATAGGATGAATCCATGGCATGACAACTATTAGGACTTGATAGTTTCCCTTAGTTGTGTCCTTTCTCCTTATCTCTTCAAACAAATCAAAATACAGTAATAAAGGTTAATTGATATCGTACGTTACGAGCCTTAAGCTACTTAGGAAATGGTTATTGGAGGGTTTCCTTCCAATAATCAGGATGTTTAGTATGGTACCCTTTGGGTGACATGCGACACATTCACTCCTAGGTCATATTCTCTAGTGCGATATGAATTGCAAACATCCATAAAAAATACTTCTTCCGTAAAAGACAGAAAACAAATCTCAAACCTCTGTTTTTGCCCCGTGGGCCTATAACTCAAGGAAAACTTTTCTGAAGAAAAGAGTGTTGTTAACTCTCAGTTCTACTGCAAAAGGTAATGCACGAGACTTCGATGAGCAAGCTGCATACACCAAACTGCTGGAACTGTTTGTTAACCATACTCGGAAAAACAGATGAATCTAAACCCGTAATCCGTATTATCTCGAACTACGTAAGCTCTGATCTCTCACATCGGTTGAGAGTACGTAGGCACAATACTGATGTATTGGTGAGCCACCTTCCCCCGTCCGTTACCCGTAGTTAGCCGAACTACGTTGACTCTAATTTCTCGTTCTCTGACGAGAATACGTAGGCACGAAGCTGTGAGGCTTTGCCGAGTCATTTTTCTTTTCTTTTCAAACCAGCCTTGATAGGTAGATAGTTAAACCAACCCGTCTGTCATACCCCAAATTTTGACCCCTTAGATCTTCATCATCATTTTAGGAGCATGTTCACATGTTTATCTAACCTTAACCCTTTTCAAGTGGTCTTTGTCAAGTTACAGGAGAATTAGGGTTTTGTACTGCCGAAATCAAGGTTTCGAGGGTTGACCGGTCAATTTTTTGGATTGATTTCTTTGAGATTGGGTCTCCACATCATCAAGAGTATCCCTTTGGATCAAGCATGGATCCAATTTGAGGTTGTCACCCGGGGATCAAAAGCAGTGAAGTTCAGGATACCCGATTAGGGTTTTCGAGTAGGAAAAGTCGACTGTGGTTTGAATTTTGATTTAAAAGGTGTTACAATGGTGGGATTATGGTCCATAGTGTTCATATGGCTTGTTAAAGTCCATTCAATAAGTTTCAAAGCCTCAAGAGGTCCAGAGCATCAACAGTCGACTCGGTAGCCACCGATCGATCGTTCGGTTGACCGAAAAGTCAACTCTTCAACAATAAGGAATCTGACCTCAAGATGTGAATAAAAAATGTTCCTAATTACATATTGCAGCTACCCATAAAATTTCATGACAATTGGATCAAGGGTTTGGGAGTAATCACAAAAGTCGGGAATTATGGTTTCGAAAGGGGCAAGACCATAACTCCTTAACCACACATCTAAATGAAGTGGTTCAAAGCTCATTGGAAAGCTCTTGACAAATCCTACAAAAGTCTCCAAGTGGTCCATGATCAGAAAATGCATAGATTTGGAGTTATGATCAAATTCATTTCAAGACGGGAAAATGACTTAGAGAAAATTCACTTTTAAGCTTATTTTTAGGCAACTTTAAGAGGTTTGTTTGGCCAAGCTCCTTTGAGAATTTGGAACTCATGAAAACATGAATGTTTTAGAGCTATTTGAGGGCTTTCTAAAAAGTACTAGAAAATCTCAATGGCATTTGTGAGATGAGAGTTATGGATTTGGAAAGATAGTGTTTCAACACTTGAGTCCCACATTGACAATTTTTCATAAACTCATTCTTTGGTCACTTGGACCTTTCTCAGCCTTTGGATTTTTGTTATTTGTGATATTGGGATGTTTTGAAATGTAGAAATGTGGAAATTATGCAGAGAAATGAAAATTTTGAAGCCAGGGCAAGTGGCTTGCAAGTTGCAAATGCAACTTGTATTATAATAGTCAAAATACAAAAAAGGTGGAAAGTGAAAATCTGCAACCATCCATGTCCCTACTCTCCCTAGCCTCATTTCAGCCACTCTAAATCCATCATCACACTTGACTTTCAGCTTACCTCCAAGCCAAGAAAACACTTTTGGAAGATTGAAGCCAAAATCCCACTTTTCCCTCTTAGGAAAGAAATCTCTCAATCTGTCCTTACCCTCTCATTTCCCTATAAATTGAGGCCTTCTCTACCTCATTCCATACACAAGAGTACTCACAAAAACACCAAAAAAGCCGTCTTGGCAGCCCAGCCCCTAAACTCATTTCCACACCTTCAAATTCTCCAAAAACCATCCACAGAATCCATAAATATGATATAGAAGGTGCTCAAGCCCTCAAACCACTCAAAATCACCCTTTTCCACAAAGTCAACTTTCAATCCAAGAAAGTTTGACTTCACATGCCAAACCTCACAAATCCTCACTTGGACCAGTTTTGAATCTTTCAACACTCCCAACACTTCATGTTTATGATGTTCTAACTATCCAAAAGCTCAAAAACCAGCTGGAATTGAGTTTGCTCCAACTGTCACAAAAAGTTGCATTTTGCTTCAAAACGAGGGAAGTTTCAAAGCTAGGTGGTACTTGAAGTTCTCTGGTTTTCTTTATTCTATTGCTTGATCAAGAGTGTCTACAAGAGGTATGTGACTTGGAACTTCATTTCATACATTACATGGCATGATATACAAATTTGAGATTATGTGTTGAAAGTATGTTCATTGCTGTCCCAAGATTGCTCTCTATGAAAATTCATGTTCATTGCAATATGGCTGTTTTATTGGTGTGCTATGATTATGAATGATGTGTTGACTTAATTTGTGCCTGCTGAATCTACATATTCATCAGAATTGCAATAAGGTTTAAAATTCATGAGTATGCATTTCATTCTCATATGCAAGTGTAAAGTCTATTTGAGCCAATGTTGAAATGATCAAAATCTCACTTGTTGATATTTGAATTATGTTAAATCTGTCTTATTTGAATTGGTAATATGCTACATGATCCTCTCAATACATTTCATTGATTTACAAAATGAGGACCATTTTTCTAACCATGTCAAAACCACTGACCTTGCTGTTTGAAAGCACAATATATGTTGTCACATCCTGTTATGATTTGTTGATATGGAAATTCATTAGCACATTGTTTGAACATCAACTTAACTGTCTACTTCTGTCATGAGACTTAGACTCTATACTTTCAATATTCCTATCCTTACATAATAATGTAGAGTTCATGATCAGTACTTGCCATAAATACATGACTGATATGTTGAGTTTGTTTGATGTATGAGGCTGTAAAGCCAAGCTTGCAAAGATTTTGTTTACTTTGATTCATGTTTTTTTCATCTGTCATGATTTTTAGCTTCATCCTTCACTGTTGCAATTTGTGTGCGTATGCATGATCCAATGACTGCTATGAACTTGTTTTTAGTGCATAATCATGTTCCTTGACATATTTATATTATGTGGTTTAAAATCTCATCTTTAGAAAATCACCCTGCTGCCTCTCATCTACAAAACTGTTGAATTTTCCACTCACATGCCAAATTCTGCTATGCTTGAAATGTATCTGTTTTGTAAGTCCAATCACACTTAAATGCATATTTATGAGGTGTGTGGATGATTTGTATGAGCTGTTTCTACTAGTTGTGGTTTTTCACATTCAAAATGCATCACTTGCATCTTAACTGTCATTCAATGTGCAAATTTCTGTTTTGAGGAAAATGTGTTTGAGTTATGAACATGAAACCAACTGATATTGCATATGAAATATGTTTGCATCATTGTTTTATGCAGAAACTTCATCATCTTAAAAACACCTTGTTGCATAACTTTGTCACCAAAACTGTTTTTTACATTCATACCATCAAAGTGCCAGTTTTTGCCACACTTGCTTTGTGACTGTCCTGTATGTCCAATCACCCTTAGGACCATGTTTGTAATGTGCATGCATGATTGGAATAACCTGTTTGCATCTAACTTGTTTCATTGCTCCCAAACTGCTCTTCAAAACATCAATATGCAACTGTTGGATCAAGTTTATCTTTGTTTAGTTTGTGTTCAAAATTTTCGGCAAAGGATCATTCATAAACTTATTTTTAAGCTGTGTGTAAAGTATGTTTGGTGTGAAAATGTTAAAACCTGTCATGAGCTCCATCTTGCATTCCTAGATGCCTTTTTTTGAAACTGGTGCACCAGTTCCCTTTTTGTTTTGCTTGTGCCCAATTTTAGACCATGGAATCATCAATCAATATGTATGTGACCTGTGTGTGATGCCTGTCTATGGAAAATGTGCTTAGGGTCTGTTTTGTCTTTCCTCACACATTTCAAAAATACCAAAACTGCAGCTTGCAAGCCATCTCACATTCTGTTTGAAGTTGAGACCAGTTCTTATGCTTAGGATCACTTGTTGCCATGTATATGATTTGTGTATGTGATTTATTTGGTCTGGACACTTAAAATCTGTTTTGGTTTATGCACACCAACTTGCAGCTTAACATGTCATTTTTGCATTTAGAAGGTCATTCTCATTCCAACTATTTTTGTGACTGATCTATATGTTTGAAATCATTTGTCAACATGTTTGAAGATTGTGTGCATAACTTGTTTGATCCAAATTTGCTTAGAACATGAATTGAGTACCATATTGCATTTCAAATGTAAATTTGCAACTAGATCATCATTTTTTCATCACAGCCTGTTTTGAAGTTAACCAGGTGCTTAAAATCATTCATTGGCATGTTTGCAAGATGTATATGTGATCTACTTGATTTAATCATGCATAGCATCTGAATTGAACATCAACATGCATCAAACATGTTATTTTTGCAAAATGAACACCACTTTTCACCACAGACTGTTTTGAACTCCACCTTGTGCTTAAATTCACTCATCAACATGTATGTAGTATGTGTATGTGTTTGATTTGATCTGAAACTGATTGGAACATGAGCTGAGCATCAAAATGCATTTCAAAACTCACACATGCATGTTCTATCGTGTTTTGTTTCATGGGCATTATTTCAAAAAATGGATGTTACCACTGTGATCCTCATCAAAAATCACATAAGTTTGATAAAAAATTTCACTAAAATCCATGGAGTTTTGATTAAGTTATGGTGTAAAATGCAAATCAATTTTTCACTTGTTCTTGTGGCCTTGTGTTTGCCCAGAAATCCAAGTAAATATCTCATATATATTTATAGGGTGGCTTTACATAACGGATGTATAGCCACCCCAGTGGTAGAAGCCTTGCCATAAACACGCCCTGTACCAGCTGAACCTAGGTTTGATCCCTGAGGAGGATCAACCTTTTATCTTTTTTCATTTTTCACACGCGTGCTTGATCTAGCCAAAGGGCATGGGTTCAACTCCCACCCTTGCATTTTTCTTTTTATTTTACTTGTTAATCATATTTTGTACATTTAATTCATCCAATTTTCAAAAATTCATAACTCTCTCATTTCCCATCCTTTTTGGTCCATTATTTTTGAAATGTATTTGTTTTAAGGTCTACTTTCATGTGATGTAATAATATATTCCAAGTTGTTCTTAATTATGATGCTTGTTGTCTACGTGGAAGTTGTGTATGCTTTGAAGTCGTTACCCTACGTCTTGATGATCTTTCTTTCTCACCATGCCTGTTTATCTTGTGAACTTGCTTATGTTTATTGTCCTTTATGTTAGTTAACATGCTAGGATCTATTTTCCTTTGGTTGTCACCATGAACTTATAGCTTGAACTGTCGTCACGTTTCTTGCTTACTTGTTTGCTTTATTGTCATCAATGCATAAAACTGTTGGTCTGATGTTGTCACATTTACCTTTCCCCCTAATTTACTTGTTTTATATGGTTGTTACCATGCTTTATATTCATCATGTTTATTGCTTTGTTAAGTATTTTCTTTTCTCCAAGTGATGGAAATCGTTAGTTCTCGTCCATGTTGCCTCCCCTCTCTCCTTCCAAAGGAAAAGGCTCTCCGTTGACCCTTGTGTCAAGGATAGCTCATAACCATTCTCTTGACTTTGTTAAATCACCTTAAACCTTAGTTTAGGAGCCATTAGACTTTGCTTTAAGTCTAAGAAACCTACCTTTTACTAGGAGTGTTCTTCAACTATAACCCTAGGATAGAGTTTGTCAATTCTATGTAAGAATCATTGTCATGAATTCTTACTTCTCCTCTTTAGTGTTCAACTTAGATTAGGGATTTTTGTCAAAATCCACACAAACATTGTCATGTTTGTTCCCCCTTGAACCTTGATCATAATCAAGTGTTCTTCATCCCTTGTGAGGTGAACTACGATTGCTCTGATTCTATCCTAGTTAGGATACGTAGGCAGAAGATGCGACGTATTTGCGAGCAAACTTAGTGTATATATATTTAGGTTTTAATCTACACCTTTTCCCAATCCTTAGCAAACTTAGCACAAACAAACAAAAGGTTCCTGTAGAGTACTACAGATGCTTAGGGTGCTAACACCTTCCCTAGGTATAACCAACCCCCGATCCCCGAATCTCTTAGCGTTGTTGTTACATCACGAAAATGGGTCTTTCTTTCTTTAGACCTTTCCTTTGGATAAATTAAAGTTCGGTTGTAAAAATAATTAAGATTCAAGTTAATCCAATAGCTTGATATCCAGTTTTCACCGCAATAGAAATGGCGACTTCACTGGGGATAATTAGATGGGTTTAGCCTACTTTGTTTGTTTACGTGTTATATTTGTTAATATTTGCTTTACATGTATATCTGTGTATATTTGTTTGTTGGATCTTGGGACATTTTGAGTGGTGAGATGGTCCTATACCCAGACTAGAGTGCAATTATGATAGGATGGTGGTATATTCAAGGAGGCTTATAGGGAGTTGATTCCCGACCAAGCTAACTTGAGAAACCGCCGATCAGTGTAGGCCCTTTTTGAGAGTTTAGTATTGTTGATCGAGTATTCGTGAAAATAATGCTACTTTCGACGAAGGAGCCCATGACACTGTGGACTTTTAGATTACATTCTACCCCACTTTGGCCTTACTAGGATGTAGTGCGATGGCTATAAGGAAGTATTTCCGAAATAGTTGATACACGATACTACACTTAGACGAGACTCTCTTGAGAATATTATCGATTACCAAGTAATTTGAGAAGTTGATAATATCCGAAAGATGGGTTGATGACTCTGAGAACCATTTAGAACCTTGTTCTACAGGTTTGAAACCCCTAGTACATACCTTTTAGGGATGGGTAGACCTTGGATCCACGCTTGACCTTTAAACCTAGACATGTGCTTGTGTATATATGTGACCTTTGCATTTACTTGTGTTTGTGCATTCTTGCATTCATGACATCATTTCATAAAGTTTCATGGAACTCAGATTCTTTTTGTTTGTAAACATCAGGGATCACTATGGATAGTGAAAGAAAGAAAACATTAAAGTACACTTACAAAGGTTTTAAACTAGATGACCTAAGAAGGTTGGGTACCTTGATAACAGATCCAGAGGGTTCCAGAGTAGGTATGGGAAGCTGTTGTTGTTATTGAATATAAAAGTGGATAATGGACTTCTTTTTACGCTTCTTCAGTTTTATGATCCGCTTTATCACTGTTTCACTTTCCCTGATTATCAGTTAGTGCCTACATTAGAAGAATACTCTCAGTTGGTTGGTTTGCCTATTCTTGAAGATTCTCCTTTTCCGATCATGGAGAAGGACCCTAAAGAACAAGATATTGCCAAAGCCACACGTTTGGGATTAGTGGATATTCAAAAGAACATGATAAAAAAGGAGGAGTTTTTGGGTTGAGTGCAGAATTCTTGGTTGAAAAAGCTAAGTACTACGTTGATCATTTGAGTATGGATGCATTCAAATCTATTCTTGCCTTACTCATTTATGGTATCTTTCTATTTCCCAGCTTTGAGAACTTTGTAGACCTCAACGCCATTAATATTTTCTTGAAGAAAAACCTTGTGCCTACTCTGCTAGCAGACGCGTATCATTCTGTTCATCTCAGGAATTTTCACAAAGGAGGGATAATTACTTGTAGTGCTCCTTTATTATACAAGTGGTTCACTTTACACTTGCCTAAAGCCCGTGCCTTTTGGGATCCGAAGAAGGGGTGGTGGTCACAGAAGATTATGGCTCTCACGCACTCTGATATTGATTGGTACAAACGTGAATATGATGGGATAATGATCATTGACAGCTATGGGAATTTTGGTAATGTACCTCTTCTTGGTGCCAATGGAGGAATCATTACAGCCCCGTCCTTGCCCGTCGACAGTTGGGATACCATTTAAGAGATAGGCCCAACAGTGTTCATGTGGAAAGTATTTTCTTTAAAGAAGAGGGTAATAATCAAGAGCAGAAAGAGAGGATTCTAAAAGCCTGGGGTCATTTGCACAAGAAAGGAAAGAAAGACTTGGGAAAGCCTAATTGTGTCTCCTTGGAACCTTATCTCCAATGGGTTCGAAAGAGAGCCATTGAGTTGAAGATTCCCTATTCTCGACAAGAACCTATGGCTCTAAAAGAGGAGCCTACATTGATCTTCATGTCTGAAGAGGAAAAGTTAAGGATTGCTTTGAACAAGGCACGACAAACCAAAGACGCTTGGAAGCACAAGTACCAAGTGGTTGTTGAAGAGAACGCAGAGCTACAGAAGCAATTAGAGTTGAAGAATGAAGAGGTGCTCTCCAGCAAGAAGAGAAAAGCGCAAGAAGATTTATTTTCTTCTAGCCCCCAGTCAACTCCATGGAAGTTAATCGTGGACAAGCTCATTCTTGAGAAGGCGCAGATGGAGAAAGAGATTGAGAAGCTTAACTTGAGGCTGTTAGGAGAACCTTCTTAGGGTTTTTTGTTAGCTTTTAATTAGCTTCCTGTTTAAGACTTTTGTAAGATGTACTAAAATTTTGTAACCCAATGAATTTAAATCAACAATGTTTTGATGTTTACTGAATCTGAGTTCCATGATACTTTGCGCATTTGCATTTGCATTTATTAATCATTCAAGGAACTAAAGATTGTTTTGCAGATATTATATGATGGATTCTGGAAAGAAAGCGGAGGTTGTGTTCCAAAGCCCAAAATTGGAGAACTTGAGGAAACTGGGAAGTTTAGTAGAAGACCCCGAGGCATTCAGAGAGAAGTATGGGAATATGATGTCTTTGCTAGAAGTTCAAGTATATGAAGAGATGTTGTCCGCACTCGTACAATTTTATGATTCAACCTATCATTGTTTCACATTTCTAAATTATTAGTTGCTGCCAACCTTGGAAGAATATTCTGCCCTGATGGGAGTAAGCATCACTCCTAGACCATTTTCTGGAAGAGAAAGGACTCCTAATGAAAGAGCAGTTGTAGAGGCCGCGTATTTGGAGGTGGACGAAGTACGATCTCATATGATTTCTATGGGAGGGTTATATGGATTTCCAGCTATGTTCCTGTATGAAAAAGCTTAAAGTTATGCCTTGTCGAAGAATTCTGAAGCATTTGAGGCTATTCTGGTTTTACTAATTTAAGGACTGTTCCTGTTCCCGACTGCTAATGATTTTGTGGATGCAAATGCAATCAACCTCTTCTTAATCAAGAATCCTGTACCTACCTTATTGGCTGATGTGCACTTTTCCATCCACCGTAGGAACCGTTATGGAGTTGGTCAGATTGAGTGTTGCACCGTTCTCTTACACAAGTGGTTTATTTCGCACTTGTCAAGAATTCCAGCACTCTGGGATAGGCACAATGGGCTCTCATAGACAGAAAAACTATTGTTACTCAAACATTCAGATATTAAGTGGTATGACCCTATGTATGGGGGGATTGCCATGATTCAAAGCTGTGGGGATTTCCCGAATGTACCGCTTATCAGCATTAATGGTTGCATTAGCTATAATCCTATTTTAGCTCGTCGCCAATTGGGGCACCCGATGGAGAATGAACCAGACCCAGCCTTTTTGAGAAGCTTCTACATTGAAGAGAGGAGGAATCCCGCTTACAAGGCTCGGATTGTGTATGCTTGGCGTCACATCCACACAAGAGGAGTAACTGCCCTAGGTTACCATAACACTGCTGTTTCCGAATTTTACTTATCATGGGTGAAAGAAGCAGCATTGAAGATGTTCTATACTCGCTTTGAGCCCGACTCAACCAAACCTACTCTCGTAGAAGAATTGAAAGTTGCTTTGGCAAAAGCTGAAAAAGAAGGAAAGGCTTGGAGAGATAAGTATTTCAAGGTTATGCAAGAGAAGGAAGAGCTTCAAGAGTTGGTCCATCAAGGTGGAAGGAAGAGTCATCCAGAAGACGAAGGACCTTCCAACCAGAAGATCTAGGATCCTTTTGTTTTCTGTTTTATTTCGTCATGTATCTGTATTGAAGGCTTGTCTTTCAGTTTCAGAATTGTTGTTGTAAAACTCTCAGTTATTAATTTATGAAGATGTTGAATTTGCTTTATTGTTATAATTTTTGCAAAATATTTCTTTAAATTCCTTGAATGAATAATTTTGCATTTGCATTTTTGCATTCATAAGCATTGCATGTGCATATTCTTGTGTTGTGTCTCATCTCGCTGTCTTGTCTTCAGAAAGAATCACACTGAATCCTCAACACCGATACAATACCCGAGCCCAAGTTCGCCTAAGAATGGAAGGACAAAATTTAGATGTGGATAGGATTGATAATGAACTCGGAGAGCTACAAGGAGGCATGGGACAGATCATGGAAGCCCTACAAGTCATTGGTGCAAAACTGGACACTCAAGCCACTGTTGTTTCTGAAATCACTGGCATAGCTGTGGAGCCGACCCCAACGGCAGTCACTGTTGCAAATGTACCAACCTATGGGTTACCGCCTGGCTTTGTACCTCCACCGTCAGTCAACCAACAAGCAGTTCCCTTAGGGGCAGAATTTCCTCAGGCTGTTCCTACGTATACTCCAGCTTCTGTTCAAACTCAAGTACGCCCTGTTTTCCATAACCCTCCACCAGTGTATGAAGGTCTTGATGGGTCCGAAGAAGAGAGTGGACGACATGAAAAGTTGAAAGAGAGTATAGAGACTATAGGCACGAAGGTCAGAGTAATGGAAGGGAATGACATCTTTGGTACTGATGCCAGAGATATCTGCTTAGTGTCTGGATTGGTAATTCCACCGAAATTCAAAGTTCCCAATTTTGATCAGTATTCAGGTGCTACTTGTCCTCGGACGTATCTGATTATGTATTACCAAAGAATGGCCGCACATGTAGAAGATGATAAGTTGATGATTCATTGTTTCCAAGATAGTTTGAAAGGAGCTCCTGCTAAATGTTATTTGGGTCTAGATCAGTCTAGTGTTCACAGTTTCCAATACTTGGCTGACGCTTTCATAAAATATTACAAGTACAACATGGTTTTGGCCCCTGATAGAAGACAGTTACTGAGTATGTCGCAAAAGAGTTCATAATCATTCAAAGAATATGCACAATGGTGGAGGGAGACTGCCTCTCAGGTAGAACCTCCTTTGAGTGAAAAAGAGTTGATAGATTGGTTCGTCGATACGGTAAGACCATAGTTTTATGAGAAGATGATCAGTAGTGTAACCGCAAATTTCTCTGATATAGTAGCGGTGGGGGTGAGAGTGGAGTTAGGAATGAAGAATGGAAAGGTGGCTAGTGGTTCCAGTAGTTCTAGCAACAACAATATTAAGAAGATCAGGGGTAATTTCCATAAAAAGAGAGAAGGGGGAACAAATGCAATAGCAGTGGGAAGAAAGAATCGTACTTGGAGATAGCCTTCCCAACAATATCATTAAAGTTATGTTCAGCAACCTCAGCAAGGCTTTGTTCAGCAGCCTCAACCAAGTTATGTTCAGCAATCTCAGCAACAACGACCAATGTATCCGTTGCAGTATGCCCAACAACCATATGTGGCAGCTGTAACACCAGCTTTCAATCACCCCGTTCCTAGTTATCAGGCAGTGCAGCCAGCACCTGTATATCAGCCAGTTCAACAAGGGTATCAACGAGCGCCCAACGCTCCACCATATCAGCAACATCATCAGCCTAGAGATCAGGCACCTAGACAGAACTACCAGAATCGGAGACCAACAACAAAACCTCCACTTCCTCAGATACCGATGACTTACACAGAGTTGTACCCCTCCTTGGTGCAGCAAGGGTTGGTAACAACGCGACTGCTAAATCCAGACACTACATCTCCTCACTATAATCCAAATGCTCATTGTGCCTTTCATGAAGGTGCTGCCGGTCATGATTTAGAAGGTTGTCTTGCCTTAAAACATCTTGTCAGGGAGTTAATAGAAAAGAAGATCTTGTCTTTTGATGATGTACCCCCTAATGTTAAAAGTAATCCATTGCCGAATCATGGAGGATTTAATTCTGTAGAAGAAGTTTCAGATGAAAGGATAGTTCGTGATGTGTCAGAGATCAAGACTCCGTTAAGGTTACTTCACGAGAAGCTGTTGAAAGCAGGATTGATAGGAGGTACCCATAATAATTGTGAAGAATGGTGTGATGTGGTACGAGGGGATATACAAAGATTGATTGATGATGGAGTATTGCAAGTGTGTAGCAAGATGAGTAAAGAAGAAGTTTCGGTAATTGAGCCTGTTTTTAATCTACCAAAGAAAAGTGAGAAAGTTCCGGTGTTCAATATGGCCAACAAAAATGTGAAGCCTGTTTTCAGCAAATCTGCTATTGATCAACCTCGACCGGTTATTATTTAGAAACCAAGACCATTTCCTTTTGAAAGCACAAAGGCCGTTCCATGGAAATATGACATGACTGTGATAGACCAAGGATCTGGGAAGATTAGTCAGAAGGAGGAGGTAAAAGATGACCAGGTTGACGTGACAAATATTGCAGGTACAAGCAAGATGACCCGTAGTGGTCGAATCTATTAACCAAAGATAATAGTAGTCACTCCAAAAGAGGTTACTCCTGCTGCGACAAAAGAAAAAGAGGTACCAAGTTCTGAAGGAGACGATGAGGAATTCTTAAGGATTATTCGGAAAAGTGATTATAGGGTTATTGATCAGCTTCATCAAACCCCATCGAAGATATCGATCTTGTCTCTCTTGATGAATTCTCCAGCCCATAGAGAAGCCCTGCAAAAAGTATTGAGGCAGGAACATGTGACAAAAGATATAATTCTCGGCCAATTTGATTCAGTGATAGCCAACATTACGACATGTAACATACTGAGTTTTAGTGATGCAAAGTTGCCAAAGGAAGGACGTAATCACAACCGTGCATTGCACGTATCTGTCAGGTGTTAAGAAGACACAATGGCACGAGTTTTAGTCGACACTGGATCCTCATTGAATGTATTGCCCGCAAGGTGGCTCGCAAGGTTAGCATATGCAGGGGCAGAGATGAAGCCGACGTCGTTGATTGTAAAGGCTTTTGACGGATCAAGAAAAACGGTTATTGGAGAGGTGGAATTGCCAATCATGATAGGACCTCATGTGTTCAATATTACATTCCAGGTCATGGACATTAACCCGACTTATAGCTGTTTGTTAGGACGACCGTGGATTCACGCAGCTGGGGCAATGACTTCCACTTTACATCAAAGAATGAAATTTGTTGTGAATGACAAACTGGTAATTGTGCATGGCGAGGAAGACTTGATGGTGAGTAATTTATCATCGCTCACGTATATCGAAGCAGATGACGATGCATTGGAAACTTCTTTCCAAGCACTTGAAATAGCTAATGCAGTGATGGTAGAAGATATAGTGGAAAGGAGTGGTCCATCTTTTGCATCCTCTCAAAGCATCAAGTCTACATTAGAAGAAGGTACTCCTGCAGGGTGGGGAGAGGTCATTGAAGTGAAGGCAAGACTGGGTCGCCAAGGGTTGGGTTACAAACCAACTCATATCGAATTATCAACACACACCAAAGGAAGTCCGAAGACTATCCAAGAGGTGTTCATCAATGGAGGATTCCAAGTCAACGCCGTGGGAGAAGATTTTGAAGAAGAAGATATTGAGCATTTGGTGTATCGTTGTGAAGCTGCTTTAGGAAATTGGGAGGCTATTGAAATTCCCGTGGTCTTCCCCATGTCGAAGTAATTTGTTTGTTTTTCTTTAACTTGTTGTTGGTTTTATCTTTAAACCTCCATAGCCGTGCCCAAGGCTATAGGATGCATTTTGTAAGGGCCCCGTGCTTTCATGAATATTATGATTAATGAATTGTTTTGTTAAATCCTTTTGTTGTTGTTCCCTTATTTGCTTTTGTTTCTATATTTAAAAAGAAGATGACAATTTTTCTAAATCATCAAAACAGTTTTCTTGATTGCTGCATTTGTCCTTGTGTGTTTTAATAAATTAAGCCATTCCAACATGCAGTGATACCCCAAAACCCATTGAATCCATTGACTTTGCTTTCCCTCCTGACTTTGACTCGCCAATTTACCAAGGCGAAGATGAGGACGAAGATTTTGAGATCCATGATGAACTGGAAAAAATGGCATGTTATGAGCACCCAGAGTTTCAACCTCACAAGGAGCAGGTGGATGTTATTAATCTTGGCACTGACGAAGACAAGAAAGAGGTCAAGATTGGGGTAACACTTGGGGCAGAAGTCAAGCAGCAATTGGTAGAGCTTTTAAAAGAATATGTGGATGTATTTGCTTGGTCATATCAGGATATGCCAGGTTTGGACACCGACATAGTGGTCCACAAGTTACCGCTTCGACCCGAATGCACGCCGGTCAAACAAAAACTCCGAAGAACTAGACCTGACATGGCTCTTAAGATTTGAGATGAAGTGAAAAAGAAGATTGATGCAGGTTTCTTGGCAGTATCCAAATATCCTGAATGGGTAGCTAATATTATACCTGTGCCGAAAAAAGATGGGAAGGTCAGAATGTGTGTGGATTATAGAGACCTGAACAAGGCCAGTCCGAAAGATGATTTCCCTTTGCCGCATATTGATACATTAGTGGATAATACAGCTCACTTTGCGGTTTTCTCGTTTATGGATGGTTTCTCCGGATACAACCAAATCAAGATGGATCCAGATGATATGGAAAAAACCACTTTCATTACTCCTTGGGGAACTTACTGTTACAAAGTCATGTCGTTCGGTTTAAAGAATGTCAGTGCCACTTATCAAAGAGCTATGGTGACCTTATTTCATGACATGATGCACAAAGAGATAGAAGTGTATGTTGATGATATGATCGTCAAATCTCAGAGTGAATAGGACCATTTGAACCATTTGTTGAAATTTTTTGAGAGACTCAGAAAATATCAGTTGAGGCTGAACCCAGCCAAATGTACTTTTGGGGCGAAATCTGGGAAATTACTCGATTTCATTGTCAGCCACCGAGGGATTGAGGTAGATCCAGATAAAGTTCGGGCCATTCAAGATATGCCAGCTCCGCAAACCGAGAAACAAGTCAGAGGTTTCCTTGGAAGATTGAACTACATATCCAGTTTTATTTCCAATATGAGTCCTACTTGTGAGCCCATTTTTAAGTTGTTACGAAAGGATCAAACGGTTGTTTGGAATTCAGATTACCAGCAAGCATTTGATAAGATTAATGGCTATCTTCAAGAGCCTCCGATCTTGATACCTCTTGTTCCTGGAAGACCTTTTTTCATGTATTTGACAGTACTTGAGAATTCAATGGGTTATGTTTTAGGTCAGCAGGATGAGTCTGGATGAAAGGAACATGTCATCTATTATTTGAGCAAGAAATTCACCGACTGTGAGAGCCGATATTCACTTTTAGAGAAAACTTGTTGTGCTTTGGCGTAGGCTGCCCAACGTTTAAGGCAGTACATGATTTGTCATACCACTTTATTGATTTCAAAGATGGACCCGATAAAGTATATCTTCGAGAAGCCCACACAAACAGGAAGGCTCGCTCGATGGCATATGTTGTTATCAGAATACGACATCCAGTATGTGACCCAGAAGTCGATCAAGGGCAGTGTGTTATTAGAATATCTTGCAGATCAACTAGTTGAAGATTACGAGTCTCTCAAATTTGATTTCCCAGACGAAGACATTATGTTGGTAAAAGATTGTGAAGAACCAGGTCCTGATGAAGGTCCTGAGACGGGTCTTTGGTGGAAAATGATGTTTGATGGTTCCTCAAATTACAGTGGGTATGGCGTAGGAGCCGTTCTGATGAATCCTGAAGGTGGTTACACTCCGTTTACAGCAAGGTTAGACTTTGAATGTACAAACAATATTGGCAAATATGAAGCATGTATCCTTGGCCTTGAAGCAGCTATTGACCTCAGAATCAAACTTCTCGAAGTAAGTGGAGATTCAGCTCTGGTTATTTATCAAGTTACAGGTGAATGGGAGACCAGACATGAGAATTTGATCCCTTAGAGAGCCTATATCATTGAAATGATTGAATATTTTGACGAGATCACCTTCAAGCATGTTCCGAGATCTGAAAATCATATAGCTGATGCTCTAGCCATGTTAGCCTCAATGTGGAAAGTCAGGTACCTCAATGATGCTACTCTCATTCAAATTGAATGCAAGACTGAGCCATCCTACTGTCAGATGGTCGAAGAAGAAGTTGATCACAAGCCATGGTTCCATGACATAAAGAATTATCTGTTAAAACAAGAGTATTTGGTTGATGCTACATCACTTGATAAGAAAACCTTGAGAAGATTGGCCTCTAAGTTCTTTCGCAGCAATGGTGTGCTCTATAAAAGAAATCATGACATGGTCATGCTTAGATGTGTCGACAGACGAGAAGAAGAATTGTTAATGCAAGATATTCATGAAGGAACATTTGGCACTCACTCCAATGGATATGCCATGTCCAAGAAGATTTTGAGGGTTGGGTATTATTGGTTCACTTTGGAAGCCGAGTGTATTCAATATGCCAGGAAATGTCACAAATGCCAAATTTATGCAGATAAGATGCATGTGCCTCCGACGTTGTTAAATGTGTTGACATCACCTTGGCCCTTTTCTATGTGGGGAATTGATATGATTGGGGCAATCGAGCCAAAGGCTTCTAATGAACACCGATTCATTCTGATCGCTATTAATTACTTCACGAAGTGGGTTGAAGCCGCATCGTACACCAATGTTAGTCGACAATTGGTGGCCCGTTTTATCAAAAAGGAGATTATCTGTCGATACGGAATCCCAAACCGAATCATAACAGATAACGGTACCAATCTGAATAACAAAACCATAAAAGAACTGTGTGGTGACTTCAAAATCGAACATCACAACTCCTCTCCTTACCGTCCCAAGATGAATGGAGCTATCGAAGCTGCGAATAAGAACATCAAAAAGATTTTGCAAAAGATGGTGAAAACCTACAAAGGTTGGCATGAGATACTGCCATTTGCCTTGCATGGGTATAGAACGTCTGTTCGCACTTCAACAGGGGCAACCCCTTTTTCCTTGGTATACGGGATGGATGTAGTACTTCCTATTGAGGTTGAGATACCTTCCTTAAGAGTCATAATGGAAACCAAACTTGAAGAAGCTGAATGGGTGAGTGAAAGATTTTACCAGTTGAACCTTATTGATGAAAAGCGCATGACTGCGGTATGTCATGGGCAGTTATATCAGAAAAGGATCAAGAGGGCTTTTGACAAAAAGGTTCGTATCCGAGAATTCAGAGAAGGAGAGCTTGTACTCAAAAGGATTTTGCCAGTTCACAAAGATGCACGGGGAAAATGGATGCCCAACTATGATGGTCCGTTTGTTGTAAAAACGGTCTTCTCAGGAGGATCGTTAATTCTCACAACAATGGATGGGGAACAACTTGCACACCCGGTGAATTCTCATGCAGTACGAAAATATTACGCCTAAAGGAACCCGATAAGTCGAAAACCCGCAAGGGCGGCTTATGCAATAATGGGTATCCCGCTGGATCATAACCAATGAAGGAGGTCCAGGCAAAAGTTAGGGATGAAATAAAAAAGAGATGATGAGCTCGCTAAGTTGAAAACCCGAAAGGGCGGCTTAGGCAAAAAAGAGCGTCCCGGTGGATTGAAAACCTGAAAGGGAAATCCAGGAAAAAGTTAGGGACAAAGGCGTTTCACTGCATCAGATGGGTTGTTACCTCTGCAGAAGGTTTTACAAAGAAGTCCATTTCAACCGCTCTTGTCAGAAGCAAGGTTTTGGAAAGATTTAGTCATTAGGGGAGAATTTTCAGTGGATTCAATGTAACCTTTTTTTATGTTGTGTTGCCATCTTCAATTGTAAAAGTTCCATGGAGTTCTGTCATTGGCAAGCTTCCATTCTTAAGTGAAATCAGTTTTTGGACCATTCTGTTGCAATTTACCATTTTCTTTATTTTCTTTGTCATGCAAAGCATCATTTATTGATCAATGATAATTTTTGAAAGTACCAGGTTCGAATTTAAAAATAACTTTTGAAGACTAACAAAACATAAAATACTTTGGCTTAAGGAAAGACTCGGTGGAGATCATACCTCTCGAAAGTTTTAAAGTTGCAGAAACTTTGACGTGCAGTCTCAATACATCTCCCAGTGAATGTCTGTTGAATTAACTTGATAAGTTGCTTATCCGGTCGTGTGTAGTCACCAAGATTGAAGACCCTCTCCCCAGGTTTCTTTATGAGACGTGTTCTTGTAATGGTAGCCTCATCCCCAGTAGAAGAATTCTAAGCATCCATTTTAGAGTTACGTTGTCAATCCTAGCCAGTATCTCCGAAATTTTTCTCCAAGCAGAGTGGGTTTATTTCCCAAAAAATCTACAGCACCTTTGTTCTGTGGGTTCAGATGATTCATTGCGCCCCTAGTGAGATAGATATGTTTATCTATCTTTCTCTTTGAGTCTCCAGATTCTTCTGATTCTCGTCAGAGTCGACTCCTGCATACCATTGATCATTGGCATCATGGCATATCATGTGTATTTGCCGGCCTCTATTTGACCTTTGATTGTTACCTTTTGTCTTGATTGTTTCCTGGTTGTTACCAGTGGTCTTGTTTGTTGTTCTGCAGGTGTTCTCTGTCCTTTTGAGGTGTTGGTCATCACCAATTTCTCTACCTCGGTTGTTACTAAGTTTGTGTGTGGTTATAGGTTGTTACCTGGATCTCGCATGTTCCTGGTTGTAACCAGTACCTTTGGATGTCCTGTTGTTACTGGTCTCGTTTGCCTGGTCGTCACTAGTTTCTATCCTTGAAGTCTAGTCGTTACTAGCACCCCTCACATCTCTGAAAAGTCCAGTAGTAACTGGCATCGTTGGAAAGTCCAGTGGTAACTGGCTCTGTTTAAAATCCAATCGTTATTGGTATTGTAGCTCTGGTCGTCACCATGTCTCTTGAAAGTCCAATGGTAATTGGCATCTCCTGAAAGCCCAGTGGTAACTGGCATTGTTGAAAGTCCAGTGGTAACTGGCATTGTTGAAAGTCCAGTGGTAACTGGCATTGTTGAAAGTCCAATGGTAATAGGCAGTTATTTGAAAAGTCCAGTGGTAACTGGCATTATTTAAAATCCAATCGTTATTGGTATCGTTGCTTTGGTCGTCACCATAGTTTTGAAAAGTCCAGGGTTGCTGGCTCTGCTTGAAAGTTAATTGTTATTGATACCGAGATTTGGTTGTTACCAACTTCCCCAGCCAGAATCCTGTATTGTATCAACGCAATTCGGAGCTCCCATTTTGTTTGGTCGTCACCATCACCCCTTTATAAGTCTAGTAGAAACTAGCACCCTTTGATTGCTGCTTGTTCTGGTCGTCACCAGTATCCCCAGCAGGGCGTCGCTTTCCCATTCGAGTTTCAGAGATCTAGTCGTTACAAGCGTCCCCGGTGCGTCTGGTCTTGTTTCTGTTCTTTTCCTGAAGATCCCATTCGAACTCTTCGCTATAGGAGATTCCTCAGCTGTTTATCCCGAGTAAGGTTTGCGTCTCTTTTCTTTTTTCCCAGCAGAGTGTCACCTCCTTTTCCCCAATGGAGTTTTGTTTTCCCTGTTGGAGTGGCTCCCCTGTGTGGAAGATTCCCCTGAGCAGCGTCTTTAGTCGTTTAAACTATTTTTGTTTGCTTTTCCTTGGATATTTCCTCACTGTGTTGAGTCCCCATGAGTAGTTACTTGTTGTATTGCCGTTCTTTTATCTTTGCTCGCGTGTCTGCATCTGTCTTGCATTCAAACATCATAAAGCATCATCTAGATTCATAGCATATCCGCATTTGTCCTTTTGCATACCATTGGATCTAAGGGACAAAATTTTTGGTTCGCTATATTTAAATACCTTTCGCCGCCATCCAGTGAAAGATATTTAATAGGGGCAACTGTCATACCCCAAATTTTGACCCCTTAGATCTTCATCATCATTTTAGGAGCATGTTCACATGTTTATCCAACCTTAACTCTTTTCAAGTGGTCTTTGTCAAGTTACAAGAGAATCAGGGTTTAGTACAGCCGAAATCGAGGTTTCGAGGGTTGACCGGTCAATGTTTTGGATTGATTTCTTTGAGATTGGGTCTCCATATCATCAAGAGTATTCCTTTGGATCAAGCATGAATCCAATTTGAGGTTGTCACCCGGGGATCAAAAGTAGTAAAGTTCAGGATACCCGATTAGGGTTTTCGAGCAGGAAAAGTCGACTGTGGTTTGACTTTTGATTTAACAGGTGTTACAATGGTGGTAGTATGGGCCATAGTGTTCATATGTCTTGCTAAAGTCCATTCAAGAAGTTTCAAAGCCTCAAGAGGTCCAGAGCATCAACAGTCGACTCGGTAGCCACCGATCGATCGTTCGGTTGACCGAAAAGTCAACTCTTTAACAATAAGGAATCTGACCTCAAGATGTGAATCAAAAATTTTCCTAATGACATATTGCAGCTACCCATAAAATTTCATGACAATTGGATCAAGGGTTGGGGAGTAATCACAAAAGTCGGGAATTAGGGTTTCGAAAGGGGCTAGACCATAACTCCTTAACCACACATCCAAATGAAGTGGTTCAAAGCTCATTGGAAAGCTCTTGACAAATCCTATAAAAGTCTCCAAGTGGTCCATCATCAGAAAATTCATAGATTTGGAGTTATGATCAAATTCATTTCAAGAAGGGAAAATGACTTAGAGAAATTTCACTTTTAAGCTTATTTTTAAGAAACTTTAAGAGGTTTTTTTGGCCAAGCTGCTTTGAGAATTTGGAACTCATGAAAACATGAATGTTTTAGAGCTATTTGAGGGATTTCTAAAAAGTACTAGAACATCTCAATGGCATTTGTGAGCTGAGAGTTATGAATTTGGCAAGATGGTGTTTCAACACTTGAGTCCCACATTGACAATTTTTCATAAACTCATTCTTTGGTCACTTGGACCTTTCTCAGCCCTTGGATTTTTATTATTTCTGATATTGGGATGTTTTGAAATGTAGAAGTGTGGAAATAATGCAGAGAAATGAAAATTTTGAAGCCAAGGCAAGTGGCTTGCAAGTTGCAAATGCAACTTGCATTATAATATTCAAAATACAAAAAAGGTGGAAAGTGAAAATCTGCAACCAGCCATGTCCCTACTCTCCCTAGCCTCACTTCAGCCACTCTAAATCCATCATCACACTTGACTTTCAGCTTACCTCCAAGCCAAGAAAACACTTTTGGAAGATTGAAGCCAAAATCCCACTTTTCCCTCTTAGGAAGGAAATCTCTCGATCTGTCCTTACTCTCTCATTTCCCTATAAATAGAGGCCTTCTCTACCTCATTCCATACACAAGAGTACTCTCAAAAACCATAGAAATCCAAAGTTCTTACTCTTTCCCTCTTTACTTCAAATTCATAAAATCTCCAAAATCACAAAAACACCAAAAAAGCTGTCCTGGCAGCCCAGCCCCTAAACTCATTTCCACACCTTCAAACTCTCCAAAAACCATCCACACAATCCATAAATATGATATAGAATGTGCTCAAGCCCTCAAACCACTCAAAATCACCCTTTTCCACAAAGTCAACTTTCAATCCAAGAAAGTTTGACTTCACATACCAAACCTCACAAATCCTCACTTGGACCAGTTTTGAATCTTTCAACACTCCCAACACTTCATGTTTATGATGCTCTAACTATCCAAAAGCTCAAAACCCAGCTGGAATTGAGTTTGCTCCAACTATCACAAAAAGTTACATTTTGCTTCAAAAGGAGGGAAGTTTCAAAGCTAGGTGGTACTTGAAGTTCTCTGGTTTTCTTTATTCTATTGCTTGATCAAGAGTGTCTACAAGAGGTATGTGACTTGGAACTTCATTTCATACATTACATGGCATGATATACAAATTTGAGGTTATGTGTTGAAAGTATGTTCATTGTTGTCCCAAGATTGCTCTCTATGAAAATTCATGTTCATTGCAATATGGCTGTTTTATTGGTGTGCTATGATTATGAATGATGTGTTGACTTAATTTGTGCTTGCTGAATCTACATATTCATCAGAATTGCAATAAGGTTTAAAATTCATGAGTATGCATTTCATTCTCATATGCAAGTGTAAAGTCTGTTTGAGCCAATGTTGAAATGATCAAAATCTCACTTGTTGATATTTGAATTATGTTAAATCTGTCTTGTTTGAATTGGTAATATGCTACATGATCCTCTCAAGACATTTCATTTATTTACAAACTGAGGACCATTTTTCTAACCATGTCAAAACCACTGACCTTGCTGTTTGAAAGCACAATATATGTTGTCACATCCTGTTATGATTTGTTGAGATGGAAATTCATCAGCACATTGTTGAACATCAACTTGACTGTCTGCTTCTGTCATGAAACTTAGACTCTATACTTTCAATATTCCTATCCTTACATAATAATGTAGAGTTCATGATCAGTACTTGCCATAAATGCATGACTGATATGTTGAGTTTGTTTGATGTATGAGGCTGTAAAGCCAAGCTTGCAAAGATTTTCTTTACTTTGATTCATGTTTTTTTCATCTGTCATGATTTTTAGCTTCATCCTTCACTGTTGCAATTTGTGTGTGTATGCATGATCCAATGACTGCTATGAACTTGTTTTTAGTGCATAATCATGTTCCTTGACATATTTATATTATGTGGTTTGAAATCTCATCTTTAGAAAATCACCCTGCTGCCTCTCATCTACAAAACTGTTGAATTTTCCACTCACATGCCAAATACTGCTATGCTTGAAATGTATCTGTTTTGTAAGTCCAATCATACTTAAATGCATATTTATGAGGTGTGTGGATGATTTGTATGAGCTATTTCTACTTGTTGTGGTTTTTCACATTCAAAATGCATCACTTGCATCTTAACTGTCACTCAATGTGCAAATTTCTGTTTTGAGGAAAATGTGTTTGAGTTATGAACATGAAACCAACTGATATTGCATATGAAATATGTTTGCATCATTGTTTTATGCAAAAACTTCATCATCTTAAAAACACCTTGTTGCATAACTTTGTCACCAAAACTGTTTTTTACATTCATACCATCAAAGTGCCAGTTTTTGCCACACTTGCTTTGTGACTGTCTTGTAGGTCCAATCACCTTTAGGACCATGTTTGTAATGTGCATGCATGATTGGAATAAATTGTTTGCATCTAACTTGTTTCATTGCTCCCAAAATGCTCTTCAAAACATCAATATGCAACTGTTGGATCAAGTTTAGCTTTGTTTAGTTTGTGTTCAAAATTTTTGGCAAAGGATCATTCATAAACTTATTTGTAAGCTGTGTGTAAAGTATGTTTGGTGTGAAAATGTTAAAACTTGTCATGAGCTCCATCTTGCATTCCTAGATGCCTTTTTGTGTAGCTTGTGCCCAATTTTAGACCATGGAATCATCAATCAATATGTGTGTGCTCTGTGTGTGATGCATGTCTATGGAAAATGTGCTTAGGGTCTGTTTTGTCTTTCCTCATACATTTCAAAAATACCAAAACTGCAGCTTGCAAGCCATCTCACATTCTATTTGAAGTTGAGACCAGTTCTTATGCTTAGGATCACTTGTTGCCATGTATATGATTTGTGTATGGGATTTATTTGGTCTGGACACTTAAAATCTGTTTTGGTTTATGCACACCAACTTGCAACTTAACATGTCATTTTTGCATTTAGAAGGTCATTCTCATTCCAACTGTTTTTGTGACTGATCTATATGTTCGAAATCATTTGTCAATATGTTTGATGATTGTGTACATAACTTGTTTGATCCAAATTTGCGTAGAACATGAATTGAATACCATATTGCATTTCAAATGTCAATTTGCAACTAGATCATCATTTTTTCATCGCAGCCTGTTTTGAAGTTAACCATGTGCTTAAAATCATTCATTGGCATGTTTGCAAGATGTATATGTGATCTACTTGATTTAATCATGCATAGCATCTGAATTGAACATCAACATGCATCAAACATGTTATTTTTGCAACTTGAACACCACTTTTCACCACAGACTGTTTTGAACTCCACCTTGTGCTTAAATTCACTCATCAACATGTATGTAGTATGTGTATGTGTTTGATTTGATCTGAAACTGATTGGAACATGAGCTGAGCATCAAAATGCATTTCAAAACTCACACATGCATGTTCTATCGTGTTTTGTTTCATGGGCATTACTTCAAAAAATGGATATTACCACTGTGATCCTCATCAAAAATCACATAAGTTTGATAAAAATTTCACTGAAATCCATGGAGTTTTGATTAAGTTATGGTTTAAAACGCAAATCAATTTTTCACTTGTTCTTGTGGCCTTGTGTTTGCCCAGAAAACCAAGTAAATATCCCATATATATTTATGGGGTAGCTTTACATAACGGATGTATAGCCACCCCAGTGGTAGAAGCCTTGCCATAAACACGCTCTGTACCAGTTGAACCTAGGTTCGATCCCTGAGGAGGATCAACCTTTTATATTTTTTAATTTTTCACACGCGTGCTTGATCTAGCCAAAGGGCATGGGTTCAACTCCCACCCCTTGCATTTTTCTTTTTATTTTACTTGTTAATCATATTTTGTACATTTAATTCATCCAATTTTCAAAAATTCATAACTCTCTCATTTTTCATCCTTTTTGGTCCATTATTTTTGCAATGTATTTGTTTTAAGGTCTACTTTCATTTGATGTAAAAATATATTCCAAGTTGTTCTTAATTATGATGCCTGTTGTCTACGTGGAAGTTGTGTATGTTTTGAAGTCGTTACCCTACGTCTTGATGATCTTTCTTTCTCCCCATGCCTGTTTATCTTGTGAACTTGCTTATGTTTCCTGTCCTTTATGTTGGTTAACATGCTAGGATCTATTTTCCTTTGGTTGTCACCATGAACTTATAGCTTGAACTGTTGTCACATTTCTTGCTTACTTGTTTGCTTGATTGTCATCAATGCATAAAACTGTTGGTCTGATGTTGTCACATTTACCTTTCCCCCTAATTTACTTGTTTTATATGGTTGTTACCATGCTTTATCTTCATCATGTTTATTGCTATGTTAAGTATTTTCTTTTCTCCAAGTGATGGAACTCGTTAGTTCTCGTCCAAGTTGCCTCCCCTCTCTCCTTCCAAAGGAAAAGGCTCTCTGTTGACCCTTGTGTCATGGATATCTCATAACCATTCTCTTGACTTTGTTAAATCACCTTAAACCTTAGTTTAGGAGCCATTAGACTTTGCTTTAAGTCTAAGAAACCTACCTTTTACTAGGAGTGTTCTTCAACTAGAACCCTAGGATAGAGTTTGTCAACTCTATGTAAGAATCATTGTCATGAATTCTTACTTCTCCTCTTGAGTGTTCAACTTAGATTAGGGAATTTTGTCAAACTCCACACAAACATTGTCATATTTGTTCCCCCTTGAACCTTGATCATAATCAAGTGTTCTTCATCCCTTGTGAGGTGAACTATGATTGCTCTGATTCTATCCTAGTTAGGATACGTAGGCAGAAGATGCGACGTCTTTGCGAGCAAACTTAGTGTATATATCTTTAGGTTTTAATCTACACCTTTTCCCAATCCTTTGCAAACTTAGCACAAACAAACAAAAGGTTCCTGTAGAGTACTACAGATGCTTAGGGTGCTAACACCTTCCCTAGGTATAACCAACCCCCGATCCCCGAATCTCTTAGAGTTGTTGTTACATCGCGAAAATGGGTCTTTCTTTCTTTAGACCTTTCCTTTGGATAAATTAAAGTTCGGTTGTAAAAATAATTAAGATTCAAGTTAATCCAATAGCTTGTTATCCAATTTTCACCGCAACACCGTCAGATAAACACAACAAGGGTGGATCCCGTTGAGTACAACGGACGTGAGGGGTGCTAATACCTTCCCCTTGCGTAATCGACTCCCGAACCCAGACATGGTTGCGATGACCTTGTCTTATACCTTTCCGTCAGGTTTTTCCGATCATTTCCTTTCCCTTTCTGTGGGATAAATAACGAAAGGTGGCGACTCTTCTGTTTCGCCGGCACCTTATTTTCGCGGTAGCGACAGCTGGAGACTCTTCTAGGGATCCAACGTCCGCTGTGCGAGTCAATCCTAGCGCTTGCGTGTTTATCTGTTGGGTTTGCATTTATTTATCGCACTTTAATTTCCGCATTTTATTTTCAGTATAATATGATTATTTGTTGTGCTGTTGTGGGAGGGGGGCTCTGATGACTGATAAGCCAGACCCAGGCTTGAGTGTATACCTAGCATTAGTTGTGGAAATTAGTGGGTGCGTGCATGCTTTGCATGTACTAGTGTCCCGCAAAATCCACGCTCAGACGAGATTCTCTTGGTTGACTTCTTTTCTAGTCCTTTGGGCTTTAGGGGTTGTTGGTTTGGAGGGTTGTCGAGTCTGGGAACCGATCATTTGTGACTCAGCTAAGTGAGGCCTCTTCAGGGAGTGATGATGCCAAACCAAAAATGGTAAACGTATCATCATTTCGTGAAAGTCTGTGACGCTGGGAAACGCATAGGATGCCATACCTTGTCAGTGGATAGGATTCATACCTGTGAGCGGGGTTGGGTTATTGCAGGAAACCCTAACTTTCAGACAACCTGGTTTTCTTGACAGTGAATCAGTATTATTGGTATCAGAGGGTTCTTATCATCAGAGATGTGTTTGTTCTTGACAGAGCATGATTATGGTCCTCATCAGGGTCTTATTATCAAAACAGTGATGTGGTTATATTGAAACAGAACCTTGGTCTCCTCAATAGCACACTCTTGATCTCCTGCTGCATGATTGCATCTTGCATTTTTGCATACCCATGTGCATGTCATTAACGTGTGTCTGTGTTGCAGGTGCATATACTATCCCCCGGTTCCAGTAATCTTTCCCTCTGTTTCGCTAGCATGGAAGCATTGAAGAAGAATGTGGCTTACAAGCTCCCTACCCCAGATGTTACTTTGCTGCTTTGTTTGACTGCCTTGGCAAATGATACAGTGAAAGGGGAATTCAGGAAATCTTATGGGAAGTTGCTTAGTCTGGTTCGTAAACCTTCAGTCTATGAGTTGAACGGGTTGTATGCATTGCTACAGTTTTATGACCCTCCGTTGAGGTGCTTCACTTTTCCGAATTTCATTCTTGCGCCTACCTTAGAAGAGTATGCTGAGTTGTTGGGTGTACCTGTTAAGAATCAGATGTCGTTTGTTCACATGGATGATAAGCCTAATCTGGCTAACCTAGCTACTTCCCTTCACCTGGATGCTTCAGAGCTGCTTCTGACCTCATGGAATGGAGTTCCTGGTTTTTCTCTACAGTTTCTGGTTGGGAAAGCCCAACAGTGCGCTAAAGACGGTTGTTGGATCGTATTCAACACCATTCTTTCCCTCTGCATCTATGGTATCATCTTGTTTTCCAACATGCCAGACTTTATAGATTTGGACGCCTTCCATATCTTTACATCGGGAAATCCAGTTCCCACCTTGATTGGTGATCTATATCATTCTGTTCATTACAAGAATGAGAATAGAAGAGGTAAAAATATGTCGTGTTGTGCGCCCTTACTCTACAGATGGTTTGATAGCAACATGCCCAAGAAGGGTCTCTTTGCTTCCTCTGCGGCCACAGCTGAGTGGTCTAAACGCCTGATGGGTTTATCAGCAAAGAGCGTCGTTTGGTTTGATCGGGATATGCTGGGTACTGAAGTCATCTACAGCTGCAGTGGTTTTCCTAATGTGTCCTTGGTCAGATGAAAAGGATGTATTAACTACAATCCCTCATTACTTGTCAGGCAGTTCGCGTACGCCTTGAGAGGTCTGCCAAAGGATGAGGAGGTGCAGAAGTCTCTGTACCTCACAGGGCTTCTAGACAGGGATATGTTAGCCAAGCTCAAGCATGCTTGGAACGACATCAGCCAGCGAGGGAAAGCACTATTGGGTAAGAGCAACAGCCAGGCTTATGCTCCTTATATAACTTGGATTCAAAGCAGGGCAGAAACAGTGGGGATGCCTTTTCCACCTGCTAAGCAAGATTTCCCTCCAGTGGTTGAAGAACCCACTACAGTGTCCATTCAGAAATACAATCAGGTATTGGCTGAGAAGGAAAAGTTGAAGAAGGCCAATGAGGAATTGGAAAAAGAACTTGTTCAGCTTAAAAGCGAGCGGAACGATGCCGTCTATTCCTTCAAAAAACAGACACAACTGGTGAACCGGCTAGGCACAGACTTGACCAAACAGAGGGTTGAACGTGAATGTTTAGGTTTGGACTTCAAGGTTGTCAACGATGTGCTTGCCACCAAAAAGCAGGACCTGGATAATGCTTACCTGAGAATCTCCAAATTCAACCAGCAGTGGAATGCCACTATAGTTAACAACAAAGAGCGGGAGGACAAGCTGAAGCAACAGATCTCCAAGTTGAAGGCTCAGTTGAAGGCCAGTGAGAAGAGGTTTGATGATGAAACGGCTCATAGGTACGCCACTCAAGACATGTTGAACAAGGCTATTGCGAACCTGAAGGATCGCAACTAGATTTTTGAGTCTAAGAAGCGAAGATTATAAGACTGCTTCGGCAAAGAAGAGTGGGAGGACTCCGTTGAAGGTATTCAGTACACTGTTATGCAGAGGGAGTTACTTGTTGAAAGGTTACTCACTCAGCCTGATCATCCCAAAACAAAGGAGTTGCTAGAAGAGTTTCGCGCCCGTTGCCGCACATGACTACTTTGTAATCCTTTGTATTTTCTGATCATTGTTGTATGCTGACCATCGCCAGGCTTGTTGGTCGAGGTCATGCTATTGATTCTACATGTATTTAGTGACATTGTATGCTGCCTTGTTGGGCTTTATATATATACGAGACGTTATCTCCATGACTGGATCCGGACTTCTTATTATCAGCACTGGCACTCTGGCACTATAATCGGGGGAGAAATCTCCCTAAGGCACAAACACACGTTGCATTTGCATGAATCATTTGCATAACAGGTACCTCGAGCTGTTTTTCTAACCCCTTGTGTTTACAGGTTATTTCAGGATTGAACGAAGGCAGATTCACCGGTATTCTACCAGAGCAAATCAAGTCAGAGTAATGGAACAGGTTCAGACTGACATTCAAGAGCTCAGGGAGAGGATGGATCGTTTTATGGATCTCATGCAAGTGTTCGCTAATGGCCAGGACCAGCTCAGAACTCTGGTGCAACCTCTGATTGCGTGCGTCGACAGCAACGGCGTGCTACACGTGGGAATGTTTTGAACCCTCCGCTTGTTGAGACCCTTCATGTTGGCATCCCTATGACTGGAGGGAACGAAAGTGGCAATGGCAATGTTGTTACTAATATTGGAGCTAATGGGAATATGACTGGAGTCGGAAATGGCAACTTTGAGGCCAATGGTAATGCTGGTATGGGCAATGGCAATACTGGAGGAACGGGTAATGCTGGGAACGCTGGTGCTGGTAATCTGTATGGTCTCGATGCTGCTTGGTTTGCTCAGGGTAATGGCCATCAACCATGGCAAGAGGATCGTCAAGATGACTTATTCTCAATGAAGGGAGCTGAGGGCGAACTGGATTCTGAAGCCCGCTTAAGGTTCAAAGCACTCAAAGACAAGATGAAGAGTATTGAGAACTTGAATACCATGGGCGTTGACATGACCAAGCTGGGACTGATCTCAGACTTCAAGGTGCCTCCCAAGTTTAAGGTACCTGACTTTGAGAAGTATAAGGGCACCACTTTCCCCCGTGTCCATCTAAGGTCATACTATCGAAAGATGTCCGCACATTCTGAAGATGAGCAGTTACTGATGCCCTTCTTCCAAAACAGCCTGTCAGGCCCCTCACTAGAGTGGTATATGGGTTTGGAACCCACAAGTGTACGTACGTGGAAAGACCTTATTGAAGCATTTGTACGCCACTATCTGTACAACAACGATCTGGCTCCCAACCGGGTTCAGCTACAAAATTTGTCTCAGAAGAACAACGAAGGATTTAAAGTGTACGCCCAGAGGTGGCGTGAACTGGCAGCAAGAGTTCAGCCACCGATGGTTGAGCGGGAACTTGTTGAGATGTTCGTGGCTAATCTTCCAGGAGTTTATTACGAGAAGCTTGTCAGTGGTATGCCGGGAAGCTTCTCCGACCTCATAATCACTAGAGAACATGTGGAGAATGGCATCAAACTCGGAAAGATTCAGGGTGTAGATATATCCTCAGCTGGAGGGGGAAAGAAGCCTTACAGTGGTAAGAGATGTGAAGGTGAGACGATCTCAGTGTCTAATGCTCGGGGAAACGGAAAGGGCCAGTGCCAGCAAGTCGCTAGCATTACTATTCCTGCTGTCCAGCAACCTCAGCAGCAGCAGCAGAACCAGCAAGGGTACCAGAGGTACCAGAATAAAGCACCATTGTCAAGTCGTCATCTTGAAACCCCACATATGTCATACGCTCAGCTTTTGCAGACTTTACTTCAGTTGCAGCTAGTTCAGAAGAGAACTCTGGCTCCCTTGACAAGGACACCTCCACCGGGCTACGATGCGAATGCGAGATGTGAGTTTCATTCGGGGGCACCTGGCCACTCGATTGACAACTGTAAGGAATTCAAGCACAAAGTACAAGATATGGTTGATGCCAAGATAATCAATTTTTCTGATAACGCTCTGAATGTTACAAAGAACCCTATGCCTAACCATGGGGGAGATGGGGTTAGTGCCATCATTGAAGAGGAAGATTCAGACTTATTGACTGATGTCAAAGACCTGAGAACACCACTTGGTTTCGTTAAAGCCAAGTTGGTGAAGAAAGGTATGTTCCCGGGCTATGGGAAGTTGTGTATGGATTGTGCGAATCATTCAGACGACTGTGATCAGTTGGTAGCAGGGATTCAGAGTTTGATGAACAAAGGAACTCTGCAGTTTAGTCGGAGGTCTGAGAACAGATTAGGGGAAGTAATGCTGAAGCAGAAGGATAAGGTTGCCACTATCACCATCCCTCGTAAAACAATTACCATTTCTGCATCGAGGCCACCTACGATCACCATCACGAAGGCTGGGCCTATACCATTTGAGAGCACTAACGCTGTCCCATGGCACTATGGGGCAGATGTCTATTGCAATGGACAGAAGTTGGAGTTGAAGCCATCCGGGCAATCTGTTGACAACCTAGTCGGGACTGGGGGAATAACGCGTAGCGGAAGAGTGTTCGCTCCACCAGAGATTGTGGCTGACAAAGCTAACAAGGCTGAGAAGGCTGACAGAGGTAAAAGTAAGGTCGTCGAAGAAACCTCCCGTGAGGTAGAGAAAGACCTGCTTGTGAAGGATGCCGAAGAATTTATGAGACTGATCAAGAAAAGTGATTATAAGATCGTTGATCATCTTCATCAGACGCCGTCTAAGATCTCTATTCTGAATCTGTTGTTGTGTTCCGAGGCACACTGTAACGCCCTGCTGAAGGTTCTGAATGCAGCGTATGTACCGCAAGAGATCTCCATCAACCAACTAGAGGGAGTAGTTGCTCATGTGAATGCTGGTAATGGATTAGGGTTTACTGACCTAGAGCTGATGCCGAAAGGGAGGAATCATAATAGCGCCTTGCATATCTCGATAGAATGTCGAGGAACGATCATGTCCCATACGCTGGTGGGCACGGGATCATCTCTGAACATTCTCCCTAAGAAAGCTCAGATGAGGTTGGATACGAGAGGGCTGATATGTACACCTAGTGATCTGGTGGTAAAAGCTTTTGATGGAACTTAGCAGGCCGTCTTTGGAGAGGTAACCCTACCCATTCAAGTTGGGCCAGAAACCTTTGACGCGGTTTTCTATATCATGGATATCATGCCTGCCTATAGTTGTCTATTAGGCCGGCCTTGGATCCATTCTGCGGGCGCAGTAACTTCCACATTGCACCAGAAGCTGAAGTATGCTGTGGGTGGCAGCATCGTGACCGTCTGTGGTGAAGAGGACATAATGGTGAGCCATTTGTCATCTTTTAAATATGTTGAGGTGGATGGCGAGATCCACGAAACTTTGTGCCAGGCATTTGAAGCTGTTAAGGTCAAAGATGCGATTCCGGTGATGATCGAAAAACCTGAGATGAATCTCTCTTCCTTCAAGGAAGCTCAAGTTGTTGTTCAAGCTGGCTCTGCCCCAGGCTGGGGGAAAGTTCTAGAAATCCCTAACAAGCAGGATAAGTTCGGGTTAGGGTATTCTCCTTCTGCTAATGCTTCCTCCTCTCGCAGTGCGCCGTGCATCAAAGGGCCTATCCAGTTCACAAAAGGTGGGGTAATATTTGAGAATGTCAACACCGTGTCTGAAGACGACGATGATAGTGATTGCAACCTGGACTCCTGGATTCAACCGTGCAAACCAGGCCAGAGCCTCAACAATTGGTCCGTCCAGGATATCATCCAAGTGACGCGCAAAGAGTAATGCTTTATCTTTTCCAATTATTGTATAACCTTATGTTCTACCCGGGGCATAACGGTTTTATGGTCAGGGCCTTGACTACTTATGCTTGTACATATTATCAATAAATCAAAGGGGGTTTTCTTTGCATTCAAATTTTGTGATCTCTGTTATTCGTGTTTTAACTTTTGTTTTGAAAAATAATAAAATGGCAATATGGTTTGTGCTAACCTGCATATCCTCTTCTTAAGCTTAACCCTTGTTATTGCAGGATTCAAACTACAGATGACATCGACTCTAAACCTTCTATGACTCACTTCGACTTTGATTGCCCGATATATCAAGTTGAAGAAAAGATTGAGGAAGATGAAGACCTTCCGGAAGAGTTGGCTCGTTTGTTGAAACAAGAAGATAAGATCATTCTGCCTCACGAGGAAGAGATTGAGATTGTTAATCTGGGTTCTGAGGAACTTGTCAGGAATGTCAGGATAGGGGATGCATCACAGAGCGGTGTTAAGCAAAGACTGGTCGAGATGCTTCGAGAGTATAGTGACATATTTGCTTGGTCGTATGAAGATATGCCCGGAATCGACACTGACATAGTGGTCCATCATCTACCATTATGAGAAGATTGTCCTCCCGTTAAGTAGAAGCTTAGAAGGACACGACCAAATATGGCTGTTAAGATCAAAGAAGAAGTACAAAAGCAGCTGGATGCTGGCTTTTTAGCGGTCACTACTTACCTTCCGCGGGTCGCCAACATAGTACATGTACCGAGGAAGGACGGTAAGGTGCGGATGTGCGTTGATTATCAGGATTTAAATAAGGCGAGCCCTAAGGATGATTTCCCGCTCCCTCATATTGATGTGTTGGTCGACAATACAGCTCAATTTTTCGTGTTTTCATTCATGGATGGCTTCTCCGGCTATAACCAAATCAAGATGGCGCCGGAAGACATGGAGAAAACCACATTCATTACGCCTTGGGGGACGTTCTGCTACAAGGTAATGCCTTTCGGTTTGAAGAACGCAGGGGCCACTTACCAGCGGGCGATGGTCACTTTATTTCATGACATTATTCACTATGAGATTGAAGTCTATGTTGATGACATGATTGCGAAGTCCCAAACCAAGGAGGGACATCTGGTCAATTTGCTGAAGCTTTTTGAGAGGCTTAGGAAGTTCAGTTTGAGGCTGAATCCTTAAAAATGTACCTTCGGAGTACGGTCTGGAAAACTACTAGGGTTTATTGTGAGTGAAAAAGGCATTGAGGTTGATCCTGCGAAGATAAAAGCAATACAAGATATGCCAGCGCCAAAGACTGAAAAAGAAGTTCGTGGTTTCCTGGGCAGAATAAACTACATTGCAAGGTTTATATCTCAGTTCACGGCCACGTGTAAACCGATGTTCAAGCTATTGAAAAAAGATCAGGCAATCATTTGGAACGAGGATTGCTAGAAGGCATTTGACAAGATAAAACAGTATCTACAGGAACCTCTAATTTTGATTCCCCCAGTGGCCGGAAGACCCTTCATCATGTACTTGACAGTTCTTGAGAATAGCATGGGTTGCATTCTCGGTCAACACGACGAGACTGGAAGAAAGGAGCACGCCATTTACTACTTGAGTAAAAAGTTCACAGATTGTGAGTCTCGTTACTCAATGCTGGAAAAAATGTGTTGCACACTCGCGTGGGCTGCCAAACGTTTACGATAGTATATGCTTAATCACACGACCATGCTAATTTCGAAGATGGATCCGATCAAGTACGTCTTCGAGAAGCAAGCGCTTTCAGGCAGGATTTCCAGATGGCAAATGGTGTTGACGGAGTATGATATTCAATACGTTTCCCAGAAGGCCATCAAGGGAAGTGTTTTGTCTGAATACCTTGCCGAACAGCCTATCGAAGATTATCAGCCGATGAAATTTGAATTCCCTGATGAGGATATCATGTTTCTCAAAGTGAAAGATTGTGATGAATTGTTGCCCGACGAGGGGCCAGATAGGAAATCCCAGTGGAAATTGATATTTGACGGTGCAGTTAATTCATATGGAAGTGGTATTGAGGCAATGATTACGACTCCCCAAGGATCCCACATCTCGTTCACTGCCAGATTGACTTTTCTAGTCACCAACAATGAAGCAGAATACGAGGCCTGTATCATGGGTTTAGAAGAAGCCATTGATTTGAGAATCAAAAACCTGGATGTATACGGTGACTCGACACTCGTTGTTAACCAAATTAAAGGGGAGTGGGAGACTCGTCAGTCGAATTTGGTCTCGTACATGAATTATGCCAGAAGGTTGCTTCCTTTCTCTGATCGAGTGGAACTCTATCATGTGCCTAGAGCAGAAAATCAGATGGATGATGCCTTAGCCACGATGGCTTCGATGTACAAAGTCAGTTTTTGGAATGAAGCCCCAAGAATTATCATTTCCCGTCTTGATAGACCGGCATTTGTCTTTGCCATTGAGGAAACCTCCGATGGAAAGCCACGGTTCCATGATATTCTGAACTTCCTTATGACTAAGGAGTATCCTGCGGGAGCGTCAACCCAGGATAAGAAGACTCTAAGGAGGCTGTCTAGAAATTTCTATCTCAACCCTGATGGAGTTTTGTATAAGAGAAATCACGATCTCGTGCTACTACGATGTGTAGACGAAAAAGAAGCTAGTTTGCTTATGGAGGAGTTCCATGAAGGCACATTTGGTACGCACGCCGGCGGACATGCCATGACGCGAAAAATATTACGAGCAGGATATTACTGGCTGACGATGGAGTCAGATTGCTTCAAATTCGCGAAGAGATATCATAAATGCCAGATTTATGCTGATAAAATTCATATGTCGCCGTGCCCGTTGAATGTCATGTCATCCCCGTAGCCGTTCTCCATGTGGGGCATTGATATGATAGACAAGATCGAGCCCAATGCATCTAACGGTCACCGCTTCATTTTGGTAGCCATCGACTACTTCACCAAGTGGGTGGAGGCAGCCTCGTATGCTAACATGACCAAGCAGGTGGTAGCCAGATTCATAAAGAAGGACATCATCTTTCGATATGGAATTCCCGAGCGGATCATTACTGACAATGGTTCGAATCTAAACAACAAGATGATGAAGGAGTTATGCCAGAACTTCAAGATTGAACATCACAACTCATCACCTTACCGACCGAAGATGAATGGTGCGGTTGAAGCGGCCAACAAGAACATTAAAAAGATAGTACAAAAGATGGTTGTGACCTCCAAAGATTGGCATGAGATGTTGCCATTTGCATTGCACGGTTATCGTACGAAGATATGCACATCAATCGGGGCAACTCCTTTCTCACTAGTGTACGGTATGGAGGCTGTCCTACCGTTGGAAGTTGAGATCCCTTCTTTACGATTTTTGGTTGACGTGAAACTCGATGAGGCAGAATGGATTAAGAACCGATTGAATCAACTCAGTCTGATGGATGAGAAGAGATTAGCATCGATTGCATATGGTCGTCTGTACCAAAGCCGAATGAAGAAAGCTTATGATAAGAAGGTGCGTCCTAGAAGCTTTCAGATGGGTGATCTCGTCCTGAAGAAGATTCTTCCACCACATTCCGATCACAGGGGCAAGTAGACTCCTAACTACGAAGGTCCGTACGTCGTCAGCAAGGTCCTCTCAGGAGGAGCCTTTTTGTTATCCACGATGGATGGCGAAGATTTTGCATCCCCTATGAACGCGGACGCAGTTAAAAAATACTTTACTTAAAAATGACCCGCTGGAAAGAAAAAAGAATATCCAGGCAAAAATGGGGCATCCCGACGAACCATAAAAAAGGAAAAAGGTTCGGGCAAAAATTAGGGATATAAACGAAAAATGTACACCCGCAAAGTCGAAAACTTGAAAGGGCGACTTTGGCAAAAAGGGGTATCCCGGTGAATCGAAAACCCGAAAGGGCGGTTCAGGCAAAAGTTAGGGATTAAAAAAGCAAATGACTGCGTTCCGCGTGTGAACTTTCATTGTTTAGTGGTTTGGGAAGACTTAAGGGCCGTTTATCTGAATAAATCTCTTCTGAAGCTGAAGCGTCGGAAAAGTATCAAAGTCGAGTGGGTCATAGAGGGATCAACTCATGGTGTTCATCTACACCACATTGCCGACATTTGCATATACTGATGTATATTTATGTTTATATGTTTGCGCAACTTCCTCATTTCAGGAGCTTGCATCTGTTGTAAAACATTTTGCCTATTCAGGGGCTCGTTATCAATAAACGTATACTATTCAGTATTTTTGTTTATTTGTTTAGCTTTTATCTGTTTTGTTTGCAAAAAAGAACGCCCGATGTTTTTGATAAAATGCGCATACATAAACTTGCTGGCATAGGCCGATAATTGTTAAAACATTGAATTACCTAAACATTGTCACATGATGATAACCTTGATAGGTCCCTTTGTGAAGGGTATCTTGTCTGTTTGTTCATTTTTGTTGCAGGGACGTCACCCTCCAGGCCGTACGCTAGATGTTTTCCAAGCAGGATGACTCCTTCTTCTCCAGCGAGTTCAGTTGTGTTTCCCCATAGAGTTTGAACATGGGACTATGAGCATTGATGTGTCGCCCTGAACGGAGATAGATTCTCCCCAATCAGATGCATCCTAGGCGGGATCGTCATTTCTCCAGCTGAGTCATGCGCAGAGGTGTATACCCATTCCTAGCAGTGGGTCAACCTGCAGTTTTCTCGTAGAAGACCATTTGTAAGTGTTCAGCTTCCGATAGTTTAGATTGAAGTATCCGGCAGAATTGATATTCCCCACAGAGTTGTATTCTCCTCGGCAGGTAGGATTTATTCCAGCGTCTGGTTGCGTATCCCCAGCCGAGTTTGCAGTCCTCCAAGAGAGTCGAGTCCTTGGAAGTCGTTCAGGGCATTATTGGTTTTCCCCAATAGAGTGTTGAATAGCTGTTGCTATACTTCCCCATCGGAGTTCGTATCTCCATGAAGATTCTATCTGCGAAGGCCGTGCAGTTTATTTCTGCGATTGACATCGTTTCCTCAGCAATTTGTGGTTCTCATACCCAGTTGAGCAAGTACAGGTTCTCGTAGAACTTTGTCCCCTGCAGAAAGTCGACTGAAGTCCGCTTCCCCAGGTTAAGTCCAATTGAGATTGGTGTAATTTCTTCTCCACGACAGGATGATTCCTTCTTCCCATCAGAATGGTTATTTCTCCTTGAGGAGGATTTTCCCTTCAACATTTATTTTGCTGATGGGGTCATAACATTTTGCATGATTGCATAGCATTTACCCTAAATGCGTAGCATTTCCACCGTGTGGAGCATTACGCCATTTTCAAACATACGCATGTGAAACATGAGCTAGGTCGTTACCCTCCTTGTGTGCAGGTGTTCCTCAGCGGAGTTGTTTGTTCAGGATGATTCTTGAGTTCCTCAGCAGAGTTGTTTGTTCAGGATGATTCTTGAGTTCCTCAGCAGAGTTGTTTGTTCAGGATGATTCTTGAAGTCCCTAGCGAAGTTGTTTGTTCAGGATTATTCTTGAGTTCCTCAGCAGAGTTTATTCGTACAGGATGATTCTGAAATCCCTGAAGCAGAGTTACTAGATAGTTCTCCAGAATCTTCAGCGGAGATGTGTCATTCCCAGCAGGTTTCAAACAGAGAAGTTGAAATTTCCTTGAAGACTTGATGATTGAAGTCTGGTAGTAGTGCCAAACTCCCTGTGACTTACTGATGAAGTCTGACTATAACGTCGAGAAAGTTCTCCTGGCTGACGCGGAGTGCCACGAAGCAAAAGATTGTATATCCTTATTTGGTCCGTGATTGATTAAGGATTCTATTTCCTGACTTACTGATGAAGTCTGACTGTGATGTCAAAGCAGTTCTCCTAGCTGACGCAGAGTGCCTAACGGAAAAAGATTGGATATCCTTATTGGTCTGTGATTGGTTGAGGATTCTATTTCCGACTTACTGGCGAAGTCCGGATGACGCCCGAGAGTTTCTTTGAATGCCCGACGGCATAATTAACTTGATTGTCAAAAGTTCCTAATGACCCGATGAGTCCCGAGGAATTCTTCTGCTGCCGTGCCGCAGAATGCCTGACGGCAAAATCAGCTGTGTATCACCAATTACCATGTAAACAATGATCCCTTGATGACTTGAGGAAGAAGCTGCAGCAAAATCTGATGATCATCCTGATGGAGATTCGAGATTAGTCACTCACCAGCCAGTTTCCGCGCAACTATCATTTCAGATTTCGAAGATTATCCTACCAATCAGAGTATCATTTACTTGTGCGGTTGGCAAATCACCAGTTACCGTGTAACCAGTGATCCCTTATTGACTTACTGACGGAGTCCGACAAAGATGTTGTCAATGTTCCTAGCGACATGACGAGTCCATAGGCGACGATAAGGAATTCTTCTGCTGTGGCGCAGAATGCCCGACGGCAAAATCAGCCATCCTTCACCAGTTACCGTGTAACCAGTGATCCCTTATTGACTTATTGACGGAGTCCGACGAAGGTATTGTCGATGTTCCTAGCGACCTGACGAGTTCATAGGCGGTGATAAGGAATTCTTCTGCTGTGGCACAGAATGCCCGACGGAAAAATCAGCCATCCTTCACCAGTTGTCGTGCAACCAGTGATCCCTTATTGACTTACTGACGAAGTCTGACAAAGATATTGTTGACGTTCCTAGAGACATGACGAGTCCATAGGCGATGCTATGGAATTCTTCTGCTGTGGCGCAGAATGCCCGATAGCATAATCGACCATCCTGCACCAGTTACCGTGTAACCGGTGATCTCTTGATGACTTGAGGACGAAGATCTACAGTGAAATCGGATGATCATCCCGACAGAGATTTGAGATTAAGCATTCACCAGCAAGTTGTCGTGCAACCGTCAATATCATCTATCCTTCACCAGTTACCGTGTAACCGGTGAACCCTTGATGACTTGAGGACGAAATTCCACAGTGATATCAGATACGTCAGATCAGTAATTCTCCAGCAAGTTGTCGTGCAACTATCATTTTAGTTTCCGAAGATTTGTTCCCATCAGAATATGGTTTACTCATGCGGTTGGCAAATTTCTGGGTTTATTGGTATTCAACCGTCTTTTACCTTGATTGTTTGAGAGTCGTTCGCTCCTCACCCAATCATGTCCAAGCCGTTTGAAGAAGGGCAACTGTTGCACCCCAAAACTTGCCTAACCTTCTTCTCTATATAGCTTGTGTTTCATTGCATTCATTTTAGCATTATCATCTGCATTGCATTGACATGTGTGCAAGAGATCAAGAGGTATGACTACCAACCAATGGCTATGCAAGGTTAAGAAGTTAGCTAAGAGGTTTATTCAAGTATTCAAGGGTTGATATCCTCACCAGAGAAGCCAAAGATCTCAGAGAAAGTGGTTGGAGCCAAGTGTGTATATCTTCTAACTTGAGGATTATGGGAATCTACTCAGATGATTTGGAATCTATGGGAGAAGACTTGAGACCTTGAGAGAGCTCATGAGAAGTATTGAAAGTCATTTTGAAGCCTAGACAGGTCAATATGCAAAGGATAAGGAGCTACTACCAAGATTGGTACAACTAGGGTTTCATCGGTCAACTCTAGGTTAACTGATGATTTGAATAAGATTGAGACCTAATTACAAGGCCATGTGATCATGCATTGATGTATTAAGATGTCCCAGGGATGATTTCAAGGTCAACTCATCATGAATCAAGAGTGTGAGGAGTTCCTAACTTCAAGACCACATACCTCAAGATGTGATTTTCATCTCACCTTGGCCCCAACATGATTGTTGTAGAGCATGATCATAGCTTTAATTTGAGTACTAGAAGTCCTTGATAGGATTTATAGAACTCAGGTTATGAGCCAGACAAGTTATAGGTCATCAGATGAATGTGAATTTGGAGCTTGAAAGTCAACCAACTTGCACGACACTTTTTCCCTAGAAAGATGATTCTCATGAACTTTTGGCCAACATGAATGTTTTTCCTTATCTTCTTAGCTTTCTAAAAAGTACTAGAAGTCCATGATTGGATTTGTAGAACTCAAGTTATGAGCTTTACAAGATAAGGTATTTTGGGAATTTTAGATTACAGGCCATTTTGATTATGGGTCAATTTCACCAACTTAAACACCTCAGATGAAATTTTGTCCAACTTGAAAGTTGTTATGTTGTTTGTCCAACCATGACCCAAGAATTCATTGATATGGATTAAATTGAGAAATGTGTGAAAGAAAATTCATGAATGAATCATAAAAGGAAGCTTGAAATGGGCTAGTTCAAACCAATTCATTTTGGAACCAAATTAGGCCATATTTGTGCTTATTTTGAGTCCAATGGATATTTTAAGAACATTGGAAAAATAATAAATCAAATTTGAAGTCATTTGCTATGCCAATTTCATGGTTTCTTCACCAAAAAGCAACGCAATGAAAATCAACTATCCATTCATTTCCAATGTCTCAATGCTATCCACATATCTTCCTTACATCACGAGAAAGGAAATCGGATCAGTTTGCAAGTGGTTTGGCCTTGTTCTCACCATAACATAAAAGCTTCAAACATGAAAATATGGATTTTGAGTTGGGTTGTCCTAGGCTTCAATTGGGCTTGTAATCACTCCAGGTCCATTGTATATAAAATTTTGGATGATTCCTAACTGCCATAATCAAATTTGGTGGAAGATAACAGAAAATGGAGTGAAGAAAAAGTGGAGAAACCTGGAAAATTGATTTTGAGGATAGAGCCATTTTCAGTCCAAATTACCATTGCAAAAAGCTTCAGTGAGATTTATTGATGGATTCTGGACGATTTGCTTGAAGCTTCATCAACAATTCAAGCCTCCATTGAATCTCAAAACCAGGTTCTTAACTTTCATCCATAAGCTCTGTTCTTGATGAATTGCCATGCTATTTTCACATGATTGTGATCCTTAGAGTGTGTAGAATATTTTAGGATTAGAACGATTAAGTTTCATGACAATTCTTGTCAGAGCACCTTACGTTGTAGTTCGAATATCTCTCTAATTATTGGATGAAAATGGAAAAGAAACATAGATTGTTGATGTAAGAAGTGAGAGGAAGAGATTAGTGGCTTCAATTTTAAGTTTTGTGAAGGTTGGATTTTCTTGAGTGATTCTTGGATGATATTAATTTCTGAGTTTTAATGGAGGAAAGTGAAAACAAATTTGATATTTGGATTCTACATGAAAAATGACACAGTTTTGGTTAAAGAAAAACTTATTTTGGACAAGAAATGAGGAAGTTGGAATTTTGGTGAAAGGAAGAAGATGACCGGCGCAAGGCTGGCCACCGTCTGGTATGTCCGGCGCCACCGTGTGGCTTTCCCTCTGTTTTCGTTTTTAAAATGCTCATACTGCATCGTAACCGTTAGATCTCGTTTGATGAGTGGACTCGTTATTCCCATCGTATGGCCGTGAATCAATTTCGCGAGTGGCCTTCTTCCACTTAACAAAACGCTGAGTTTTGGTTCTCAGCTGGGCCTTTGTCCGTTTTCTATCCCCACCCCCTGATGCGTGACCCAATATGAATATAACGTAGGAATACTGCAAGATGCACCCACCTGCTTTGCTTTTTAATTTCATTTTTTCTTTATAGCATTTTAATTGCTTGATTGTTTTTAATTCATAGAAAATAGTAAATGATGTCCATAAATCATGAGAAAAATATTGGAGATACTTGAATGTGTGTAAAATTTTGTCATGATTTTTTATTTTGATTTTAATTCTTTTTCCAATTAATTTTGTATTTTTCTTTTAGGTGCTTTTCGATGAATAGAAATAATGCCATGTTAACTTCTAGAATTTTGTTTCCATAACAATGCTTGGATTTAATCTCTGATTTTGTACATGATGGATGTTGATACATTGTAGGATATTGTATGATTTTTCTTACATTTTTTAGATGATTCTAAGTATGGTTTTGAGATAGGTTTTTAGGACTTCCCCCTTATGATTTCCATTTAGCATACCTTAAAATGAAGAAATTGTTTAGTACCTTTTGATTTAGGTTCTGACCCTGAATTTTCTACCATATATTCTTAACACATTTAGGATCGTCTAGGATTTTTAGAAGTGATCTTTTATTATTCCCCTATTTTTGCAAGGTGATGATGTTTAGGTGATCCTAATCTAGCTTTCCCCTTAGTTTATACTTAAGGGTGAATCTTTAGCTAACTTTAAGCTTTTAATTGCTCCTTGATAGGATCAAGCATAGGTTGAGACTTACTAAGAACTTAGATTAGGCCTTGATAAAGCCTTTAATCCCTTTTAGTTTAGGTGATCCTTAACTATTCCTTAGGGTTCCTCTTGAAGCCTCCTAGGAAGATGATTTTCCCAATGAATGGTAGAGTGTCATGGTGGATGCCTTTGGCATACACCATGCTTCCCTTCATTTCAATCTCCCATGAATGGTAGAGTGTCATGGTGGATGCCTTTGGCATACACCATGCTTCCCTTCATTTCAATCTCCCATGAATGGTAGAGTGTCAGGGTGGATGCCTTTGGCATACACCATGCTTCCCTTCATTTCTAATCTCCATGAATGGTTGAACATCATGGTGGCTACCTTTGGTATACACCATGTATCACCTCATTTCTTGATTATCCATGATTGGTTGAACATTATGGTGGATACCTTTGGTATACACCATGCATCCCATCATCAATTCCATTCCTTAGGATAGATGCCTTGTGTTGCACCCCAAATTTTGACCCCTTAGATTCTCATCATCATTTTAGGAGCATGCTCATAGGATTACCTAAACTTAACCCAGTTCAAGTCTATCTTTGTCAAGTTACAAATGAATCAAGGTTTAGTACAGTCAAATCGAAGCTTCAGGGTTTGTGATCAATCAAAGTTTTAGGCTAATTCAATCATGAAACAAGATCAAGGGTATCATATGATTTCAATTGAGAATCCAATTTGAAGTTGTCACTCCAGAATCAAGAACAGTGCAGTCCAGGAGCCCCGATTAGGGTTTTTGACTAGTAAAAGTCAACTGTAGTTTGACTTTAGTGTTGGATGGTGTTTTAATGGTGGGATCATGGTCCATGAAGTTCAAATAGCTTAATAAAGTTCATTCAAGAAGTGTCAAAGTTTCAGAGGGCCCAGAGTGTCAACAGACGACCCGATAGTCACCGATCGATCGTACGGTTGACCGAAAAGTCAACTCTTCAATTTTAAGGAATTGGACTTCAAAGTGTGATACAAAAATGTTCCTTATGTCTTATTGCACTTTCCTATCAATTATCATGACCATTGGATCAAGGATGAAGGAGTAATCGAAAAATCGGGAAATTAGGGTTTTGAAAGGGGCTAAACCCTAACTCCTTAACCACACATCCAAATGAGTTGGTTCAAAGCTCATTGGAAAGCTCTTGACAAGTCCTACAAAAGTCCCATAGTGGTCCCATAGTGGTCCACAATCAGAAAATGCATGTTTCACTTTAAAAGCTTATTTTCAGCCAACTTTGGAGGGATTTTTGACATAGTTCCAATTGGAGTTGGAATTTCTGGAAAACATGAATGTTTTAGAGCTACATGAGGGCTTTCCAAAAAGTATTAGAACTCCTCAAAAGGAGTTGTGAGCTGAAAGTTATGGATTTGGCAAGTTGGTGTTTTCACACTTGAGTCCCACATTGACAAACTTTCAAAAATCATTTCTTTGATCAATTGGACCAATCTCAGCCCTTGGGTGTTGTTGTTTCTGATATTTAGATGTTTTAGAATGAAGACGCATGAGAATTATGCAGAGGAAATGGATTTGCCAAGCATTGCAAGTGGGCTTGCAAGTTGCCTTGCAAATTGCATTAAAAAATCATAAAACAAGCAAGAGGTGGAAAGTGAATTTTGAACCAGCCATAAACCTACACCCTCTAGCCTGAATTTAGACACTCTAAACTCATCATTATGCTTGACTTCAAGCTTACCTCCAAGCCAAGAAATCCTTTTTTGGAGATTTGATTCAAAAATGCAAAAACCTTTCCTTCTTAGGAAGGAAACCTCAAATCTGTCCACTACCTCTCATTTTCCTATAAATAGAGGCACTCCCCACCTAATTCCACACACAAGAACTCTTCTAAAAACCAGAGAAAGTTCAAGCATCCACTCTTTCACTCTTTGCTCCCATTTTCACAAAATCACAAAAACCACAAAAACCTCAAAAATCTATCTTGGTAGAACAACTGCCATATCCATTTCCCTACACTCAAACTCACCAAAGATCATCCACACAATCCATAAATATGGTATAGAAGGTGCCCAAGCCCTTAGACCATTCAGAAACCTCACCATTCAAAAAGTCAACTTCCATACCAAGATACTTTGACCATAATGCATGAAATCTGCCAAATCATGTTCTAGCCTTGTTCTTGATGTTCTAATAATTCAAACACCTCACATATATCATACCTCAACTGTCCAAAGCATTAAGGATCATTGGTACATCCTATTTCTCCAACTGTCTTAAGGATTGCACTTTTGCTTCAAGAAGAAGGACGCTCCAAAGCTAGGTGCATTTGAAGTTTTCTATGGGTTTCTTGTTGATCTAATCTACTCAACACAGTCTACTAGAGGTATGTAGACAGTCCATTTCCTATTTTACATCATAATCCAATGTTTGGCATTTTGAGTTTGTTATGTTGAAAATGTGGCATGAACATGTCCTATGTCAAAACCTTGTTATGACTGAAATGTAGCTGTTTGTTGAATTGGATCACCTTTGAAATCATGATTATGGTGGATATGTAGGATTGTTTAGAGCTGTTTTCATCTGGTTTGCTTATTCATTCACAAAATGCCATATTTTGCATATTATTGCCATAGACATACCGGTTTTGGTTACAGGCTAGAAGTGGCTTAAGTTTGAGTTCAAAATCATCCATTTATGCATATGTGACATGTGTGTATGGTTTGCCTAATCTGTTCTCACCTGTTTTGGCATCTCACCTCCAAAATGCATTTTTCAAAGACAAGTGGCCATGAGATATACCAAAATTGTTTCTGTTCACAATGTAGCTGATTCCTAAGCATGAACATCCTTATTTCCATGTATATGATGTGTGTATGTGATTTATTTGCCAATATCATGCTTTAAAACTGAACTTCACTTTTTCATGTTGCATCAAAATGCCACTTTTGCAGCCTGTATGTCATCTTCCATAGCAGAACTTTTTGAACTCTTTTTTTGTGTTTGAATTCATTCACCAATATATATGTGAGTTGTGTGCATGATTTGTTTGATCAAAATATGCCTAGGGTATGAATTGAATCTCTTCATGCAATAAAAATGCCAAAATTTGCAACTCAATCCTCATTTTTTGTGACAGTTTGTTTTAAGCTTCAATCCAGGTTTTGATTCACTCAATACCATGTATGTGAGCTGTGTGCATGACTTACTTGATCAAAATATGCCTAGGTTGAGAACTGAACTTCATCATGCTTCATATTCATGACAATTTGCAATTTGAGTACCACACCTCATGGCAGTTTGTTTCCAGCCCCAAATTGTGTTTGATTTCATTCAATGATATGTATGTATGCTGTGTGGATGTTTAATTTGATCTAAATGTATTTGGAATTGAAACTACATATCATCATGCATTTCACAACACAATTTTGCAAATGGCACCTCATTTTTCATTTCAGACTGTATTGAACGAAAATAGTGGCCTGAACTCATTCATTATCATTTATGTGGTGTATGTGCATGATTACATTGATTTAAAACTGACTGGTGCATGAGTTTCATTCCAAAATGCATCTCACATGTTCACTTTGCATACACCATCGGGTTTTCAAATTAAAGCATGATCTTGAAAAACCAATGCCACCATCACGTTCCTCATGAAATTCTACTCAATTTAGACTAAAATTTTGTTTCAATCCATTAAGAATTGAGAAAGTTACACCCAAAATGCAAATCTTGAGTTTGTGTGTATTTCTTGCCCAGATTGCCTTGAAAGTATCCCATATATTTTAATGGGGTGGCATTTGTACTTGGATGTACAGCCACCCCAGTGGTAATCACTTTGTCACCTAAGCGCCTTTGACCTTGCTTGCATGGGTTCGACCCCTGAGGAGGGCAACCCTTTTACCTTTTTTTCACTATTTTTCATCCAATCTTCAAAAAATCATATCTCATCCATTTTTAATCATTATGATCCCATTCTTTTTGCATTGTGTTTATTTTTATGCCTACTTTTATGTGATATTTTAAAATTCCATGTTTGTCCAATTTTTCATCCCTTTTGACCACTTGCAAGTTAAGTGCATTTTGTGATCGTTTTTGCCTGTACAGATGATTTTCTTCCTTGTTATACTTGTGATTGTTTGTGATATTTGTTTACATTCATATCCTTAAATGTTAGTCAATATGCTAGGATTTTATCTTTAGGTTGTTACCATGTTTAGTTTGTCCCCTCTGAGTAATGTACTTAAGCTTGATATGTCGTCACATTTCCTGCTTGATCAGTTGCTTTGATTGTCATCAATGCCTATTTTGTGTTTACATTTAACATGTTCATTTGATGGTTGTCACCATGCCTCTATTTTCATCATGTTTAGTGCTTTGATTAAGTGCTTTCTTTCCCCAAGTGATGAAACTTGTTAGTTCTCATCCAAGTTTCCTGCCCTCTCTCTTTCCAAAGGAAAAGTCTTTCCACTGACCTCCATGTCATGGATAGCTCATTCATCCTTTCCTTGACTTTTTTAAGTCACTTTAACCTTAGTTTAGAGACCATTAGACTTTGCTTCAAAGTCTAGGAAACCCACCTGTATTAGGAGTGTTCTTCAACTAGAACCCTAGGACAGAGTTTGTCAACTCTATGTAAGAATCATTGTCATGATTTCTTACTTCCCCTTTTGAGTGTTACAACTTAGATTAGGGAGTTTTGTCAAACTCCACACAAACATTGTCATGTTTCTTCCCCTTGAACCTTGATCATCATCAAGTGTTCTTTATCCCTTGTGAGGTGAACTACGATTGCTCTGATTCTATCCTAGTTAGGATACATAGGCAGAAGATGCGATGTCTTTGCGAGCAAATTTAGAAAACCATCTAGGTCTTTACCTATCCCAACCTTAGCATTTCACAAATTTAGCAAGCAATCAACCAAAAGGTTCTTGTAGAGTACTACAGATGCTTAGGATGCTAACACCTTCCCTAGGTATAATCAACCCCCGATCCCCGAATCTCTTAGCGTTGTTTTTACATCGCGAAAAAGGTTTTTTCTTTCTTTAGACCTTTCCTTTGGATAAATTAAAGTTCGATTGTAAAAGAATTAAGGTTCAAGTTAATATAATAGCTTGATATCCAATTTTCACCGCAACAGAAATGGCGACTTCACTGGGGAAAACATGTTGATCTTTTGTTTTGAGGGTTTAGCCTATCTTGTTTGATTACTTGCTTATTTGTGAATACTTGTAAATATGTACGTTTGTGCTCTGATGGATCTTGGGAATTTTGAGTGGTGAGACAACACTATACCCGTGTTTGAGCGTACTTATGATAGGATGGTGGTATATTCAAGGAGGCTTATAGGGAGTTGATTCCCGACCAAGTTGAGTTGAGGAAACCACCCTCAGTAGAGGCCCTTCAGAGAGTTAGTATTGTTAATCGAGTATTCGTAAACACAATGCTACTTTCTACATGGGAGCCCGTGATACTGAGGACCTTTAGATTACCTTTTCCCCCACTTTGGCTTTATTAGGATGTAGTGCGGTGACTATGAGGGAGTAATTTCAAAATAGTTGATACGCGATACTACACTTGGACGAGACTCTCTTGAGAATATTATCGACCACCGAGTTATTTGGGAAATTGATAATATCCGAAAGATGGGTCGAGGACTCTGGGAACCTTTTTTGAACCTTGTTCTACAGTTTTGAAGGCCTTAGTACATACCTTGGGATGGGTAGACCTTGGCTCCACGCTCGTGTTCTCCAAACCTAAACCTTTATCTGTTTACATATGTGTATATGTGGAATCTGTGCTTACCTGTGTTTGTGCATTCATGCATTCATGAACATCATATCATAAAAGTTTCATGGAACTCAGACTTTTTACTTGTGAAAATTAGGATCATCATGGATAATGGAAAGAAGAAAACTATGAAGTACACTTACAAGAGTCCTAACTTGGATGACATAGAGAGGTTGAGCACTTTGATAACAGACCTAGAATGGTTCAAGAGCAGATATGGAAACTTATTGTCATTGTTGAGGGTGAAGAAGAAGATGGATCTGGGACTTCTCTCCACACTTCTCCAATTTTATGATCCGCTCTATCATTGTTTCACTTTTCCTGATTATCAGCTAGTACCTACACTCGAGGAGTATTCTTGTTTGGTTGGGTTACCCATTCTTGACGAGTCTCCTTTTCCAATCATGGAGAAGGACCCTAAGGAGAAAGACATTGCTAAAGCTACACGTTTGGGATTGGTGGATATTCAGAAAAATATGGCTACTAAAGGAGGAGTCTTTGGTTTGACTGCAGAGTTCCTGGTTGGGAAAGCCCAATATTATGCTGATCATTTGAGTATGGATACATTCGAGGCTATCCTTGCCTTGGTCATTTATGGTATCTTCTTGTTCCCGAGTTTTGATAATTTTGTGGACCTCAACGCCATTAAGATTTTCTTAAAGAAAAACCCTGTGCCTACTTTACTAGCTGATGCTTACCATTCTGTTCATCTGAGGAATTTTCATAAGGGAGGAATGATTATCTGTTGTGTCCCTTTGTTATACAAGTGGTTTATTTCTCACTTACCTAAGGTTCATGCTTTTTGGAAGAAAGGTTGGTGGTCTCAGAAGGTTATGGCTCTCACTCACTCTGATATTGACTGGTACAGCCGTAATTACGATGGGATAAAGATCATTGACAGTTGTGGAAGTTTTGGTAACGTACCTCTTCTTGGTACAAATGGAGGAATCAGTTACAACCCTGTTCTCGCTCGCCGACAGCTTGGATATCCTTTGAAGGACAAACCTAATAGTGCTCAGGTGGAGAATATATTCTTTAAGGGAAGTTCAGAATTGAAAGAAGAGATCCTAAAAGCTTGGGGTCATGTGCATAAGAAAGGAAGGAAGACTTAGGGAAACCTAATTGCGTCTCTCTCGAGCCTTATCTCCAATGGGTCCGAAAGAGAGCTATTCAGCTGAAGATGCCTTATCCTCAGCAGGAACCCATGGTTTTGAAGGAGGAATATTCATTGATCTTTATGTCTGAAGAGGAGAAGTTGAAGATTGCTTTGAGAAAGTCACAACAAACTGAAGTAGCGTGGAAATACAAGTACCAAGTGGCCGTAGAAGAGAATGATGAACTCTATAGACAACTTCAGGTGAAGGATGAAGAAATGATTTCTTGTAAGAAGAGGAAGGCGCAGGAAGATTTATTTTATTCCAGCCATCAGTCAACTCCATGGAAGTTAATGGTGGACAAGCTCATTCTTGAGAAGACACAGATGGAAGAAGAACTCAAGAAGCTCAAAGCAAGAGAGGAATTTTTGTTAGAATATCTTTAGCTCTATGTTTAGGACTTTTTGTAGGATGTACTGGATATTTTGTAATTAAAAACTTAAGAATTAATGAAATCCATGATGTTTTTGATGTTTACAAAAATCTGAGTTCCATAAAACTTTGTGCATTTGCATTCTCATTAATTAAACATTCAAGGAATTAAAGTTGTTTTGCAGATATTATCAAATGGACTCTGGAAAAAGAGCAGTTGCAAAAATTGTGTTCCAAAGCCCAAATTCCGAGAATCTGAGAAGACTAACAAAATTGGTGGAGGATCCTGAGGCATTCAAAGGAAAGTATAGGAATGTGTTGTCTTTACTTGAGCTCCGAGTAGACGAAGAGATGTTGTCAGCACTTATGCAATTCTATGATACGACCTATCATTGCTTCACATTTCTAGATTACCAATTACTACCAACCTTAGAAGAATACTCCGCGCTGATGGGAGTAGGTGTTACTCCTAGGCCATTTTCTGGAAGAGAAGGGACGCCTGGTGAAAGAGTAATTGCATATGCCTTATATCTAGAGATGATTGAAGTACGCTCACATTTAACTACTAGGGGAAGCATGTATGGGTTGCCAGCAATGTTCTTGTTCAAGAAAGCACAATTTTATGCGGATTCAAAGAATGAGGAGGCATTTGAGGTCATTCTTGCTTTGTTTATCTATGGACTTTTCTTGTTCCTGATTGTTGATAATTTTGTGGAGGCAAATGCGGTCAATCTTTTCTTACTCAGGAATCTTGTGCCCACATTGTTAGCTGATACATACTTCTCTATCCATCGTAGCAGTCGTTATGGAGGTGGACAAATTGTGTGATGTACCGCTCTTCTCTACAAGTGGTTTATTTCGCACTTGCCGAGACTACCAGCTCTTTGGGATAGACAGAATAAACTCTCATGGACAGAAAGGATTTTATTGCTCAAGCACTCAGACATCGAATGGTATGACCCCATGTATGGAAGGATTCCCATAATTCAAAGTTGTGGAGACTTCCCAAATGTACCGCTCATCAGCACTGAAGGTTGCATTAGTTACAATCCTATCTTAGCCCGTTGTCAGTTGGGATACCCAATGAAGAGCAAACCAGACTTTGCCCTTTTGAGAAGTTTCTACATTGAGGAAGGAAAAGATCTAGCTTACAAAGCTCGAATTATGTATGCTTGGCGTCACATCAACACGAAAGGAATGACTGCTTTAGATTATCCCGACACAACTGTTTCAGAATCTTACTTAGCATGGGTAAGAGAAGCTGCATTGAAGATGTTCTACACTAGTTTTGAGCCTAGCCCAACAAAGCTCACTCTTGTGGAAGAGTTAAAGACTGCTCTAGCAAAAGCTGAAAAAGAAGGAAGAGATTGAAGGGACAAGTACTTCAAGGCTATGCAAGAGAAGGAGGAGCTCCAGGAGTTGGTTTATCAAGGTGGAAGGAAGAGTTAGCTTGAAGACGAAGGACCCTCCGTCCAGAAGATCTAGGATCTTTGTTGTTGTTTTCTGTATTCTGTATTGAAGATTTGTATTTCAGTTTCCAGTTTGTTGTTGTAAAACTCCCCAGTTACTAATGAAATTTTGTCTGCTTGGTTTTCCCCATTGTTATAATGTTTGCAAATATGACTTTAAACTCCTTGAATGATTAATTCTGCATTTGCATGTCTGCATTTATAAGCATTGCATATGAATGTTCCTGTGTTGTGTCTCATCTCGTTGTCTTGTCTTCAGAGAATCACATTGAATCCTCAACATCGAAACAATACCCGGGCCCAAGCTCGTCTGAGAATGGAAGAACAGAATTTGGACGTAGACAGAATTGACAATGAACTCGGAGAACTACAAGGAGGCATGGGGCAGATCATGGAAGCCCTACAGGTCATTCGTGCAAAGTTGGACACTCAAGCCACGATTGTTTCTGAAATCACTGATATAGCTGTGGATCCAATCCCGACGGCAATCACTGTTGCTAATGTGCCAACCTATGGGTTACCACCTGGTTTTGTACCTCCACCAACAGTCAACCAACAAGCAGTTCCCCTAGGGGCGGAGTTTCCTCAAGCTATTCCTACTTACACTCAGCCTTCTGTTAAGACTCAAGTGCGCCCTGTTTTTCATAATCCTCCACAAGTGTATGAAGGTCTTTATGGGTATGAAGAAGAGAGTGGACGACATGATAAGTTGAAAGAGAGTGTAGAGACTATAGGCAGGAAGGTCAGAGCAATGGAAGGAAATGACATCCTTGGTACTGATGCTAGAGATATGTGCTTAGTATCTGGATTGGTAATCCCGCCAAAGTTCAAGATCCCCAATTTCGATCAGTATTCTAGGGTTACTTGTCCTCGGACACATCTGATTATGTACTACCGAAGAATGGCCGCACATGTGGAAGATGATAAGTTGATGATTCATTGTTTCCAGGATAGTTTGAAAGGAGCTCCTGCTAAATGGTATTTAGGTTTGGATCAGTCTCGTATTCACAGTTTCCAAGACTTGGCTGATGCTTTCATAAAACATTACAAGTACAACATGGATCTGGCTCCTGATAGAAGACAATTACTGAGTATGTCACAAAAGAGTTCAGAGTCATTCAAAGAATATGCGCAACGATGGAGGGAGACTGCATCTCAGGTAGAACCTCCCTTGAGTGAAAAAGAGTTGACAGATTGGTTCGCCGATACAGTGAGACCGGAGTTTTATGAGAAGATGATCAGCAGCGTAACCACAAGTTTCTCTGATATAGTAGCTGTGGGAGTGAGAGTGGAGTTGGGAATGAAGAACGGGAAGGTGGCTAGTGGTTCTGGTAGCTCTAGCAACAACAATGTTAAGAAGGTCAGTAGTACTTTCCATAAAAAGAGGGAGGGAGAAACAAATGCTATAGTTGTGGGAAGAAAGAATCGTACTTGGAGACAGCCTTATCAACAGTATCAGCAACCTCAGCAAGGTTTTGTTCAGCAGCCTCAACCAAGTTATGTTCAGCAACCTCAGCAACAACGACCGATATATCCATTATAGTATGCCCAACAACCATATGTGGCAGCTGTAACACCAGCTTTCAATCACCCTGCTCCCAATTTTCAGGCAGTGCAGCTAACACCCGTGTATCAGCCAATTCAGCAAGGGTATCAACGAGCGCCCAATGCTCCACCCTATCAGCAATATCATCAGCCTAGAGCTCAACAACCCAGACAGAACTATCATAATCGGAGACCGACAACAAAACCTCCGCTTCCTCAGATACCGATGACGTTCACAGAGTTATACCCTTCTTTAGTGCAACAAGGGTTGGTAACAACGCGACCGTTAAATCCAAACACTACATCTCCTCACTAAAATCCAAATGCTCATTGTGCCTTTCATGAAGGTGCCGCTGGCCATGACTTAGAAGGTTGCCTTGCCTTAAAACATCTTGTCAGAGAATTGATAGAAAAGAAGATTTTATCTTTCGATGATGTGCCGCCTAATGTTAAAAGTAATCCGTTACCGAATCATGGAGGGGTTAATGCTATAGAAGTTTCAGATGAGAAATTGGTTGTTGATGTGTCAGAAATAAGAACTCCATTGAGATCCCTACATAAGAAGTTGTTAAAGACCAGGCTGATTGAAGGTATTCATAAAGACTGCGAAAAGTGTTCTATTGATCCTAAAGGGTGTGATGTGGTGCGAGGGGATATACAAAGATTGATTGATGACGAAGTATTGCATGTGTGCAGCAAGATAAAGAAGGAGGAAGTTGCGGTAATTGAGCCTGTTTTCAATCTACCAAAGAAAGCTGGGAGAGTTCCGGTGTTCAATATGACCAACAAAAGTGTGAAACCTGTTTTCAACAGATCTGCTATTGATCAGCCTCTACCAGTTATCATTCAGAAACCAATACCATTTCCTTTTGATAGTACAAAGGTCGTTCCGTGGAAATATGACATGATTGTGATAGACCAAGAATCTGGGAAAATGGTTCAGAAAGAGGAGGTGAAAGATGATCGGGTGGACGTGACAAATATTGAAGGTACAAGCAAAATGACTCGTAGTGGTCGAATTTATCAGCCAAAAATAACAGTAGTCACTCCAAAAGAGGTTACTCCTACTACGTCAACAAAAGACAAGGAGGCACCAAGTACTGAAGGAGACGATGATGAATTCTTAAGGATTATTCGGAAAAGTGATTACAAGGTTATTGATCAGCTTCACCAAACCCCGTCAAAGATATCAATCTTGTCTCTCTTGATGAATTCTCCAGCCCATCGGGAAGCCCTGCAAAAAGTATTGAGACAGGCACATGTGACAAAAGATATTTCTCTCGGTCAATTTGACTCGGTAGTAGCCAATATTACAGCCTGTAATACGCTAAGTTTTAGCGATGCAGAGTTGCCAAAAGAAAGACGTAATCATAATCGTGCGTTGCACGTATCTGTCAGATGCCAAGAAGACTCAATGGCGCGAGTTTTAGTTGACACTGGATCCTCATTAAATGTATTGCCCGCAAGGTCGCTCGCAAGATTGGCATATGCAGGGGTAGAAATGAAACCGATGTCGTTAATTGTTAAGGCTTTCGATGGATCAAGAAGGACAGTTATTGGGGAAGTAGAGTTACCAATCATGATAGGACCTCACGAGTTCAATATCACATTCCAGGTAATGGATATTAACCCGGCTTACAGTTGTTTATTGGGACGGCCTTGGATACATGAAGTTGGGGCAGTAACTTCCACATTGCATCAGAGAATGAAATTTGTTGTGAATGACAAGCTGGTAATTGTACACGGTGAAGAGGACCTAATGGTGAGCAATCTGTCATCATTCAAGTATATCGAGGCAGATGAAGGCGCGTTAGAAACTTCCTTTCAGGCACTCGAGATAGCTAACGCAGGGATGTTAGAGAAAACAGTGGCTAAGAGCGGTCCATCTTTTGCATCCGCTCAGAGCATCAAGTCTACACTGGAAGAAGGTACTCCTGCAGGTTGGGGAGAGGTTATTGAAGTGAAGCAAAAAACAAATCGCCAAGGGTTGGGTTTCAAACCAACTCATGTTGAAGCACCGACACATGACAAAGGACGCCCAAAGACTATACAAGAATTATTCATCAGTGGAGGATTCCAAGTCAATGTTGTGGGAGAAGATGTTGAAAATGAAGACTTTGAACAATTAGTGTATCATTGCAACTCTGCCTTGAGCAACTGGGAAGCTATTGAGATTCCTATGGTCTTTCCTGAGTTAAAGTAATTTGTTTGTCTTTCTTTTCTTATTGTTGTTTTGAATCTCCATAGCCATGCCCAAGGCTATAGGAATGTTTTGTAAGGGCCCCGTGCTTTCAAGAAAATCAATGAAAAATGGACTATTTTGTTAAATTCCTTGTGTTATTTCCTTTACTGCTTTTGCTTTCATTTTAAAAGAAAAATGGCAATCTTAAAAAACCCAAAACAATTTTCTCTTTTGTGTGCTACATTTGTCTTTGTGTGTTTTAATAAATTAAGCCATTCCAACGTGCAGTGATGTCCTAAAACCCATTGAATCCTATGACTTTGCATTCCCTCCTGACTTTGATTCACCAATATACCAAGCTAAAGATGAGGACGAAGATTTTGAAATCCCTGATGAACTGGTAAAATGGGCACATTATGAGTACACAGAGCTTCAACCCTACAAAGAACATGTAGAAGTCATTAATCTTGGCACCGAAGATGACAAGAAAGAAGTCAAGATTGTGGAAGCTCTAGGGGCAGAAGTCAAGCAGCAATTAGAGAAGCTTCTGAAAGAGTATGTGGATGTATTTGCTTGGTCATACCAAGATATGTCGGGTTTAGACACTGACGTAGTGGTTTAAAAATTACCGCTTCGACCAGAATGCCCACCGGTTAAACAAAAGCTTCGAAGAACAAGACCTGACATGGCTCTTAAGATTCGAGATGAGGTGAAGAAACAGATTGATGCGGGTTTCTTAGCAGTGTCCAAATACCACGAATGGGTGGCCAATATTGTACCTGTACTGAAAAAGGATGGGAAAGTCAGAATGTGTGTGGATTATAGGGATCTAAACAAGGCCAGTCCGAAGGATGATTTCCCTTTGCCGCATATTGATACGTTGGTGGACAATATGGCTCGTTTTGCAGTTTTCTCGTTTATGGATGGTTTCTCCGGTTACAATCAGATTAAGATGGATCCCGATGACATGGAAAAAACAACTTTCATTACTCCGTGGGGGACTTACTGTTACAAAGTTATGCCTTTCGGTCTGAAGAATGCAGGTGCTACTTATCAAAGGGCCATGGTGGCTTTGTTTCATGACATGATGCACTAAGAGATAGAGGTATATGTTGATAACATGTTCGCCAAATCTCAGAGTGAGGAAGACCATTTGGAACATCTTTTGAAATTGTTTAAGAGACTCAGGAAAGATCAGTTGAGACTAAATCCAGCCAAGTGTACCTTTGGAGTAAGATCTGGGAAGTTACTCGGTTTCATTGTCAGCCACCGAGGGATTGAAGTAAATCCAGATAAAGTCCGAGCCATTCAAGATATGCCAGCTCCACAAACTAAGAATCAAGTCAGATGTTTCCTTGGAAGGTTGAACTATATATCCAGATTTATTTCCAATATGACCCGTACTTGTGAGCCCATCTTCAAATTGTTACGCAAAGATCAGACGGTTGTTTGGAATTCAGATTGTCAGCAAGCTTTTGATCAGATCAAGGGTTACCTTCAAGAACCTCCAATCTTGATACCTCCTGTTCCGGGAAGATCTCTCTTCATGTATTTGACAGTGCTCGAGAATTCAATGGGTTGTGTGTTAGGTCAACAGGATGAGTCCGGACGAAAAGAACATGCTATTTATTATTTGAGTAAGAAGTTTACTGATTGTGAAAGCCGATATTCACTTCTGGAGAAAACTTGTTGTGCTTTAGCATGGGGCTGCCAGACGTTTGAGGCAGTACATGATTTGTCATACCACTTTGTTGATTTCAAAAATGGATCCGATAAAGTATATTTTTGAGAAGCCTGCTCAGACTGGAAGGCTCGCCTGTTGGCATATGTTATTATCAGAGTACGATATCCAGTACGTAGCTCAGAAGTCTATCAAGGGTAGTGTTTTGTCAGAATATCTTGCAGATCAACCAGTTGAAGATTATGAGTCTCTCAAATTTGATTTCCCAGATGAAGAAATTATGTTGGTAAAAGATTGTGAAGAACCAAGTCCTGATGAAGGTCCACAGCCGGGTCTTCGGTGGAGAATGATATTTGATGGTTCCTCCAACTACAGTGGGCATGGTGTAGATGCCGTTCTGATGAATCCGGAAGGTGGTTACACTCCATTCACAGCCAGATTAGACTTTGAATGTACAAACAATATCGCCGAATATGAAGCATGCATTCTTGGCCTCGAAGCAGCCATCGACCTCAGAATCAAACTTCTTGAAGTCAGTGGGGATTCAGCTTTGGTTATTTATCAAGTTACTAGTGACTGGGAGACTAGACATGAGAATTTGATCCCTTATAGAGCCTACATCGTCAAGATGATTGAGTATTTTGATGAAATCACTTTCAAGCATGTTCCGAGATTGGAGAATCACATTGCCGATGCCCTAGCCATGTTAGCCTCAATGTGGAAAGTCAGGTATGTCAATAATACCACTCTCATTCGAATTGAATGCAAGACCGAGCCCGCCTACTGTCAGATGGTTGAAGAAGAAACTAATGATAAGCCCTGGTTCCACGACATCAAGAAAACTCTGAGACGATTAGCATCCAAGTTCTTTCTCAGTAATGATGTGCTTTACAAAAGAAATCATGATATGGTCCTGCTTAGATGTGTCGACAGACGAGAAGCAGATTTGTTAATGCAAGATGTTCATGAGGGAATATTTGGCACTCATGCCAATGGATATGCTATGTCTAAAAAGATTTTGAGGGCTGGTTATTACTGGTTGACTTTGGAAAATGACTGTATTCAATATGCCAGGAAATATCACAAGTGTCAGATTTATGCGGACAAGATGCGTGTACATTCGACGTTGCTAAATGTGTTGTCATCACCGTGGCGTTTCTCTATCTGGGGGCATTGATATGATTGGGGAAATTGAGCCAAAAGCTTCTAACGGACACCGATTTATTCTGGTTGCTATTGATTATTTCACAAAGCGGGCTGAAGCCGCATCCTACACTAATGTTACTCGACAAGTGGTGGCCCGTTTTATCAAGAAGGAGATTATCTGTCGTTACGGATTTCCGAGCCGAATTATAACGGACAATGGTACCAATTTGAACAACAAAATCATGAAAGAGTTGTGCGATGACTTCAAAATTGAACATCATAATTCCTCTCCTTATCGTCCGAAGATGAATGGAGTTGTAGAAGCTGCGAATAAAAACATCAAAAAGATTTGCAAAAGATGGTGAAAACTTACAAAGATTGGCATGAGATGCTACCATTTGCCTTGCATGGGTACAGAACGTCTGTCCGCACTTCAACAAGGGCAACCCCTTTTTCTTTGGTATATGGAATGGATGCGGTACTTCCTATTGAGGTCGAGATACCTTCTTTGAGAGTCATAATGGAAACCAAGCTTGAAGAAGCAGAATGGTTGAGGGAAAGGTTTGATCAGTTGAATCTTATTGACGAGAAGCGCATGTCTGCGATGTATCATGGTCAGTTATATCAGAAAAGGATCAAGAGAGCTTTTGACAAGAAAGTTCGCGTCCGAGAATTCTGAGAAGGGGAGCTTGTAATCAAAAAGATTTTACCAGTTCACAAAGATGCACGGGGAAAATGGATGCCTAACTATGACGGCCCTGTTTGTTGTGAAAACAATCTTTTCAGGAGGCTCATTAATTCTCACTACAATGGATGGAGAGCAGCTTACTCATCCATTGAATTCTAATGCAGTATGAAAATATTACGCCTAAAAGAACCCGATAAGCCGAAAACTCAAAAGAACGGCTTATGCAAAAGTTAGGGTTGAGAAAAAGGAAAAAAAGAGAAGAGAGAGAAAAAGAAAAAGAAAAATAAGAGCTCACTAAGTTGAAAACCCGAAAGGGCGGCTTAGGCAAAAATGAGCGTCCCGGTGGATTGAAAACCTGAAAGGGCGATCCAGGCAAAAGTTAGGGACAAAGGCGTTTCACTGCATCGGATAAGTTGTCACTACTGCAAAAGTTTATACAAAGAAATCATCTCAACCGCTCTTGTCAGAAGCGAGGATTTTGGGAAGTTTTTAGTCTTTAGGGATAGTTTGGTCATGGGATTCAATGTAACCTTGTCCACGTTGCCATTTTTCACTTGTGAAAATTCTATGGAATTTTGACATTTGCAAGATTTCATTCTTGAATAAAATCAGTTTTGAGCCATTCTTTCTTTTGCAAATTTACCATTTCCTTTATTTTCTTTGTTATGCAAAATATTGTTCGTTGATCAACGATAATTTTGAAAGCATAGGGGTCAAATTATTGAATAAAACTTGATAAAGATTAACAAACGTAAAAACTTCAACTCATGGAAAAGAGTCGAGGAAAATCATACTTCCCTGAAACCTCAGGGTAGCAGAAACTTTGATACGCAATCCTATCGCACTCCCTGGTGAAGTGTAAGCAAGTTGAACTACTGATTTTCCTTTGGTCATGTGTGGTTATCAAGTTTAAAGACTGTTTCTCAAGAACTTCTTATGATGATGTGAAGACTCGTCCCCAGTAGAAGATTTTTGAGCATTTGTTTGAATTTACTTTGTCATCTCTGACTAGCTTGTTTAAAGTTCTGTTCCCCAGTAGGGTTGGGTTTATTTCCCAAATCTACATACACCCTTCATCCTGGGTTCGGTGTGATTCATCTTATCTCTCGGATTCGGTGTGCTATTTGTCAAACCCCTTTGAATTCGAGTCGTCACTAGAAAATCCCCTGCGAAGTCTAGTCGTACTAGTTGATTTCCGTTTAAGTCCAGTCGTAACTGGCAGATGTTCGAAATCCAATTGTCATTGGTATCTTATTGGTTGTCACCAACTTTCCCCATGAAATCCAGTCGTAACTGGTATCGTTCGAAATCCAATCGTTATTGGTATCTTTTGGGTTGGTCGTTACCAACCTCTCCAGCTGAAGTCTAGTAGCTGCTAGCATTCTTATAACCAAATGTTGTTTGTATACCCTGATTTGGTCGTCACCATGTTCCTTTTAAAACCCAGTCGTAACTGGCATTATTGAAATCCTATCATCATTGTTACCTTGACTTGGTCGTTACCAATCTCTTTTAAGTCCAGTAGTTACTGGCATTGCTTGAAATTTGGTTGTTACCAATTTCCCCAGTCGAGGTCCTATGTGTTACCGATTTGATTTGAGAAATCTCATTTTTTATTACCCCGGTTTGGTCGTTACCATTACCTCCGGAAAGTCTAGTGGTTACTAGCACTGTTTGAACCATTTTTTGAAACAGGGTGACATTAGTATCCCCAGTAAAACCTTTGATTTTCCAGTCAAACCCAGGAGATCTAGTCGTTACTAGTATCCCCATTGTGTTTGGTCTTGTTTCTAGTCCATTCCTGAAGAACCCCTTTGAACTCTTCACTATAGGAAGTTCCTCATCTGATCATCCCTAGTGAGGTTCGTGTCTCTAGTCTTTCGCTTCCCCGGTGTAAATTTGCTATCTTTCCCCAGTAGAGAGTTTGCTCTTCCCCAGTGAGATTGTCATCTTCATTGGACTTATTGCATCCTCATGTGAAATTATCCTCTCAGTTATCACTAGTCATGTTTGAACTATTGATTGTTATACCTCGGTTTTCCCCAGTGTCGAGTCCACAATACCAGGTCCCCATGAGTAGTTACTCGTTGTTTTGTTTTTCTTTCATCTGCATATGTCTTGCATCCAAGCATCATAAATCATCATTTAGAATTCATGGCATATCATGACCTATCCTTTTGCATATCATCGGATCTAAGGGACAAAATTTTTGGTTTTCTATATTTAAATACCTTTCACTGCGATTCTACGAGGATTGTCATCTCTCAGTTCCATCTAGTGAAGATATTTAAATAGGGGCAACTGTTGCACCCCAAATTTTGACCCCTTATATTCTCATCATCATTTTAGGAGCATGCTCATAGGATTACCTAACCTTAACCTAGTTCAAGTCTATCTTTGTCAAGTTACAGATGAATCAGGGTTTAGTACAGTCAAATCGAAGCTTCAGAGTTTGTGATCAATCAAATTTTTAGTATAATTCAATCAAGAAACAAGATAAAGGGTATCATATGATGTCAATTGAGAATCCAATTTGAAGTTGTCACTCCAGAATCAAGAATAGTGCAGTCCAGGAGCCCCGGTTAGGGTTTTTGACCGGTAAAAGTCAATTGTAGTTTGACTTTGGTGTTGGAAGGTGTTTTAATGGTGGGATCATGGTCCATGAAGTTCAAATAGCTTAATAAAGTTCATTCAAGAAGTTTCAAAGTTTCAGAGGGCCCAGAGTGTCAACAGACGACCCGATAGTCACCGATCGATCGTACGGTTGACCGAAAAGTCAACTCTTCAATTTTAAGAAATTGGACTTCAAAGTGTGAATCAAAAATGTTCCTTATGTCATATTGCACTTGCCGATCAATTTTCATGACCATTGGATCAAGGATGAAGGAGTAATCGAAAAATCGGGAAATTAGGGTTTTGAAAGGGGCTAAACTCTAATTCCTTAACCACACATCCAAATGAGTTGGTTCAAACCTCATTGGAAAGCTCTTGACAAGTCCTACAAAATTCCCACAGTGGTCCACAATCAGAAAATGCATATTTTTGGAGTTAGAATCATATTCATTGCAAGAGGGGAAAATAACTTAGAAAAATTCCAAGTTATTTCACTTTAAAAGCTTATTTTTAGCCAACTTTGGAGGGATTTTGGAAATAGTTCCAATAGGAGTTGGAATTTCTGGCAAACATGAATGTTTTAGAGCTACATGAGGGCTTTCCAAAAAGTATTAGAACTCCTCAAAAGGAGTTGTGAGCTGAAAGTTATGGATTTGGCAAGTTGGTGTTTTCACAATTGAGTCCCACATTGACAAACTTTCAAAAACCATTTCTTTGATCAATTGGACCAATCTCAGCCCTTGGATGTTGTTGTTTCTGATATGTAGATGTTTTAGAATGAAGAAGCATGAGAATTATGCAGAGGAAATGGATTTTCCAAGCATGGCAAGTGGGCTTGCAAGTTGCCTTGCAACTTGCATTAAAAAATCATAAAACAAGCAAGAGGTGGAAAGTGAATCATGAACCAGCCATAAAACTACACCCTCTAGCATGAATTTATCCACTCTAAACTCATCATGATGCTTGACTTCAAGCTTACCTCCAAGCCAAGAAAGCCTTTTTTGGAGATTTGATTCAAAAATGCAAAAACCTTTCCTTCTTAGGAAGGAAACCTCAAATCTGCCCACTACCTCTCATTTGCCTATAAATAGAGGCACTTCCCACCTCATTACACACACAAGAACTCTTCTAAAAACCATATAAACTTCAAGCATCCACTCTTTCACTCTTTGCTCCCATTTTCACAAAATCATAAAAACCACAAAAACCTCAAAAATCTGTCTTGGTAGAACATATGTCGTATCCATTTCCCTACACTCAAACTCACCAAAGATCATTCACACAATCCATAAATATGGTATAGAATGTGTCCAAGCCCTTAGATCATTCAAAAACCTCACCATTCAAAAAGTCAACTTCCATACCAAGATACTTTGACCATAATGCATGAAATCTGCCAAATCATGTTCTAGCCTTGTTCTTGATGTTCTAATCATTCAAACACCTCACATATATCATACCTCAACTGTCCAAAGCATTAAGAATCATTGGTACTACATAATTCTCCAACTGTCTTAATGATTACACTTTTGCTTCAAGAAGAAGGAAGGTCCAAAGCTAGGTGCATTTGAAGTTTTCTATGGGTTTCTTGTTGATCTAATCTGCTCAACATAGTCTACTAGAGGTATGTAGATAGTCCATTTCCTATTTTACATCATAATCCAATGTTTGGCATTTTGAGTTTGTTATGTTGAAAATGTGGCATGAACATGTCCTATGTCAAAACCTTGTTATGACTTAAATGTAGCTGTTTGTTGAATTGGATCACCTTTGAAATCATGATTATGGTGGATATGTAAGATTGTTTAGAGCTGTTTTCATCTGGTTTGCTTATTCATTCACAAAATGCCATATTTTACATATTATTTCCATAGACATACCAGTTTTGGTTACAGGCTAGAAGTGGCTTAAGTTTGAGTTCAAAATCATCCATTTATGCATTTGTGACATGTGTGTATGGTTTGCCTAATCTGTTCTTACCTGTTTTGGCATCTCACCTCCAAAATGCATTTTTCAAAGACAAGTGGCCATGAGATATACCAAAATTGTTTTTGTTCACAATGTAGCTGATTCCTAAGCATGAACATCCTTATTTCCATGTATATGATGTGTGTGTGTGATTTATTTGCCAATATCATGCTTTAAAACTGAACTTCACTTTTTCATGTTGCATCAAAATGCCACTTTTGCAGCCTGTATGTCATCTTCCATAGCATACCTTTTTGAACTCTCTTTTTTTGTGTTTGAATTCATTCACCAATATATACGTGAGCTGTGTGCATGATTTGTTTGATCAAAATATGCCTAGGGTATGAATTGAATCTCTTCATGCATTAAAAATGCCAAAATTTGCAACTCAATCCTCATTTTTTGTGACAGTTTGTTTTAAGTTTCAATCCTTGCTTTGATTCACTCAATACCATGTATGTGAGCTGTGTGCATGACTTACTTGATCAGAATATGCCTAGGTTGAGAACTGAACTTCATCATGCTTCATATTCATGACAATTTGCAGTTTGAGTACCACACCTCATGGCAATTTGTTTCCATCCCCAAATTGTGTTTGATTTCATTCAATGATATGTATGTATGGTGTGTGGATGTTTAATTTGATCTAAAAGTGTTTGGAATTGAAACTACACATCATCATGAATTTCACAACACAATTTTGCAACTGGCACCTCATTTTTCATTTCAGACTGTATTGAACCAAAATAGTGGCCTAAACTCATTCATTATCATTTATGTGGTGTATGTGCATGATTACATTGATTTAAAACTGACCGGTGCATGAATTTCATTCCAAAATGCATCTCACATGTTCACTTTGCACACACCATCGGGTTTTCAAATTAAAGCACGATATTGAAAAACCAATGCCACCATCATGTTCCTCATGAAATTCTACTCAATTTAGACTAAAATTTTGTTTCAATCCATTAAGAATTGAGAAAGTTACACCCAAAATGCAAATCTTGAGTTTGTGTGTATTTCTTGCCCAGCTTGCCTTGAAAGTATCCCATATATTTTAATGGGGTGGCATTTGTACTTGGATGTACAGTTACCCCAGTGGTAATCACTTTGTCACCTAAGCGCCTTTGACCGTGCTTGCATGGGTTCGACCCCTGAGGAGGGCAACCCTTTTACCATTTTTCACTATTTTTCATTCAATCTTCAAAAAATCATATCTCATCCATTTTTAATCATTTTGAACCCATTATTTTTTCATTGTATTTATTTTTATGCCTATTTTTATGTCATATTTTAAAATTCCATGTTTGTCCAATTTTTCATCCCTTTTGACCACTTGCAAGTTAAGTGCGTTTTGTGATCGTTTTCGCCTGTACAGATGATTTTCTTCCTTGTTATACTTGTGATCTTTTGTGATATTTGTTTACATTCATATCCTTAAATGTTAGTCAATATGCTAGGATTTTATCTTTAGGTTGTTACCATGTTTAGTTTGTCCCCTCTGAGTAATGTACTTAAGCTCGATCTGTCGTCACATTTCCTGCTTGATCAGTTGCTTTGATAGTCATCAATGCCTATTTTGTGTTTACATTTAACATGTTCATTTGATGGTTGTCACCATGCCTCTATTTTCATCATGTTTAGTGCTTTGATTAAGTGCTTTCTTTCCCCAAGTGATGAAACTTGTTAGTTCTCATCCAAGTTGCCTGCCCTCTCTCTTTCCAAAGGAAAAGTCTTTCCACTGACCTCCATGTCATGGATAGCTCATTCATCCTTTCCTTGACTTTGTTAAGTCACTTTAACCTTAGTTTAGAGACCATTAGACTTTGCTTCAAAGTCTAAGAAACCCACCTGTATTAGGAGTGTTCTTCAACTAGAACCCTAGGATAGAGTTTGTCAACTCTATGTAAGAATCATTGTCATGATTTCTTACTTCCCCTTTTGAGTGTTACAAATTAGGTTAGGGAGTTTTGTAAAACTCCACACAAACATTTTCATGTTTGTTCCCCTTGAACCATGATCATCATCAAGTGTTCTTTATCCCTTGTGAGGTGAACTACGATTACTCTGATTCTATCCTAGTTAGGATACGTAGGCAGAAGATGCGATGTCTTTGCGAGCAAATTTAGAAAACCATCTAGGTCTTTACCTATCCTTTTACCCAATCCCAACCTTAGCATTTCACAAATTTAGCAAGCAATCAAACAAAAGGTTCCTGTAGAGTACTACATATGCTTAGGGTGCTAACACCTTCCATAGGTATAATCAACCCCCGATCCCCGAATCTCTTAGCGTTGTTTTTACATCGCGAAAAAGGTTTTTTCTTTCTTTAGACCTTCCTTTGGATAAATTAAAGTTCGGTTGTAAAAGAATTAAGGTTCAAGTTAATATAATAGCTTGATATCCAATTTTCACCGCAACACCTTGTTTGGTTACTTGTGGAATGAATTCCTTATTTGTCATAATTCCTTTCCTTCATTTATGATTGAGTGGTGTGTTGCATTAGGGTAGTTCATGTTTAGGGTAGTCTAAGTGTAGGTGCATGACTGCATTAAGAGGTTGAGTGGGTCTCCCTCTGCTTGCTTGCATTAAGGGTTGAGGTGATCCTCCCCTTGCTTGTGTGTTGTTTTTTTCTCTTTCTATCTGATGTATTTGCATATAAAGGTTGAGTTGAGCTCCCTTTGCTTGTCTGTTTTGATTGTTTTCTTTGCTTGATTGCTAAGAGGTTGAGTGAGTCTCCCTCTGCTTGTATTGCTGCATTGCATTTGCATCTTTACTGTTTTCTTTTCTGTTTATCTGCTTTACTGATGTTAGCTGATGCTTTGTCTGTTGTCTGTTTCCCACTTCACATGATCCCCTAGGATTCTCACATCCTTGTTTAAGGAAGTGATGATTAGACTTCAGGCTGAAGCCTTTGCATGATAACATCTAGGAGTTCCCTGTTTCAAACCTCAACCATAGGATGAATCCATGGCATGACAACTGTTAGGACTTGATAGTTTCCCCTTAGTTGTGTCCTTTCTCCTTCTCTCTTCAAACAAATCAAAATACAGTAATAAAGGTTAATTGATATCGTACGTTACGAGCCTTAACCTACTTAGGAAATGGTTATTGGAGGGTTTCCTTCCAATAATCAGGATGTTTAGTATGGTACCCTTTGGGTGACATGCGACGCATTCACTCCTAGGTCATAGTCTCTAGTGCGATATGAATTGCAAACATCCATAAAAAATACTTCTTCCGTAAAAGACAGAAAACAAATCTCAAACCTCTTTTTTTGCCCCGTGGGCCCATAACTCAAGGAAAACTTTTCTGAAGAAAAGAGTGTCGTTAACTCTCAGTTCTACCGCAAACGGTAACGCACGAGACTTCGACGAGCAAGCTGCATACACCAAACTGCTGGAACTGTTTGTTAACCCTACTCGGAAAAACAGATGAATCTAAACCCGTAATTCGTATTATCCTGAACTACGTAAGCTCTGATCTCTCACATCGGTTGAGAGTACGTAGGCACAATACTGACGTATTGGCTGTCACGGTGAAATTTGGATACCAAACTATTGATTAGTTTGAATCTTATTCATTTGCAACCGAACTTTGATTTGTCCAAAGGAAGGGATAAAAATCGAAATTCCCACAATGAAATGCAAATGCAAGCTAGAGAGTTATAGGTTCGGGGGTTGGTTAAACTTAGGGAAGGTGCTAGCATCCTAAGTTTCTGTAGTACTCTACAGGAACCTCTTGTTTTATGTTGTTTATTGCTAAGGTTTATCTGCTTAATGGTTGAAAGACCTAGGGGTTTATTTCTAAGTATACTCTATAAGATATCGCATCTTATGCCTACATATCCTTACGGGAGTAGAATCAGAGTATCTGTAGTTCCCCTAAAGGGTTTGAGGAGTTCTTTAACTGTGGTCAAAGTTCCTACGGGTTTAGGGTAGTTGATTGATTGATTTTAGGAGAAAAGATGAGCTGTCATTTTAAGGGAGATTTAACCGCCACATGTGTGATAGATTGTATTTGTTGTGGGGTGGAGATTCTATCTCGCTTAAGATGATTAACATCTATTTCTCTATGGTGTTTGAATAATTGCATGAGTTGTTGAATGTGTTTGTCTAAGTTCTAAAGATAAAGGTCATTCCTATGGGGTAGGATCTAAACTTAGAGGATCGACTTGAATGGGATCAAGGATCATAGGGGAGTATGATGCAAATATAGATGCGATACACACAAGTGTTAAGTCATGTGTAGGTTGTTCCTTTGGACGGAATGCAACGCGAGAAAGATAAATACGATAAAATGTAAATTGCGGGAGATAAAGGCAGAAAAAGTAAACATACACACGCATGAAAGCGCTAAGTGTGTAAATCGTGCATAGGTGAGTGGAAGCGCAAGCGTGCACGTTGATTGATTAAGTTAACGATTAAGTAAGGGTGATATTGATTTTAGGCGAAACGTTAATTTTAGGAGCGGAGCTGATTGACTTTAAGAAAAGTTATATTATTTTATTGAGAAAATGGTTTGATTTATTAGTTTGAGTTTATTTTCATTTATTGATTTTAAAAGGAGGATTGAATTATTTTTAAAAGAAAAATTGTATCGGATTTTTAGTAGAATTAAAGTTGTGAAGTTAGTGTTGCACCCTAAAATTTGCTCAACCTATTTCACCTGGTTTATGTTTCAATTGCATTGTCATTTACATAATAAGTCATGTACATAGTCTAATCATTTGCATAGCATAACATGGCATGTCATACAACAAGGGATCAAGTGCCATTCTTATCTAAAGAGGCACATCAAGGGTTTTTTATGCAAGCTCAGGACTATCCAAGTCATCAAGAAAGGTTTGAGGCTTTGAGAAGTTTGAAGGTCAACCAGTGGATTTCTTTCCTAGCTTGAGGTGTATTGAGATTCATCAATGGGAGTATGAGCTATGACTGAGGGTATGTAATGTGTACAAAGATCATGGAAGACCTAGAGGGTCATTTTGAAGATGAGACAAGTCATTGATACAAGTACAAGAGCCAGAGTTGAAGTACAGTCAACTAGGATTTCATCTGGGTCAACCCTAGGTCAACCCTAGGTCAACTATGTGATTGAAGAGCATCAAGGCTTAATTAGAAGTTGTGGGATTCATGGATTGATATGTGGATACATGTGTGGTGTTGTGCCAAGGAAAATCAAAGAGAATCAAGAGGAGGAGGAGTTAATAAATTAGGGTTTTAGTGTAAAATCCCCTAATTTAGGCTTAACTTCTAAGCCAGATAAGTCAAGATGAAAGTTTCAAATTAAGTCTTGGTAAACATCAAACTTGTAGATCTTCTCAATAGCTTTAATTTGAGTACTAGAAGTATTCAAGAAGATTTGTAGAACTCAATTTATGGTTCTTGCAAGTTATGGGTCATCAGAGGACATTGAAATTTATCTGTAAAACTCACTTGACTTCCAAGAAACGTTTGCCCATCAAGGAGTTTTCAAATGGATTCTTGGCCAACATAAGAGTTGTAGATCTTGATCTTAGATTTAATTTGAGTACTAGAAGTCCTCAAGAGGATTTTTGGAACTCAAGTTATTGTCTTGGCAACCCAGGGGTATTTTGGGAAAGTTGAATTACAGGTCATTTTTTAACATAGGTCCAAATCTCCATCTCCCACTCCTCAAATGAAAAAATGTTCAACACGAGATGTGTTCAAAATGATGTTTTTAGGCTAGGAAAGAGGTCATGAGAACTTGGAAGGGCTTGCTTCACAAAATCACAAAAATGGCCTAAATTAAGGGTGATTTTTAAATAAACCAAGGATGAAAATTGGGGTTTTTGATCTACAAGTCCAAACCAAGCCATATGACATACCAATTTGATTGTAAAACACATTTTGAGAACATTGACATTGCCACATTTTTGAGTTGAGGGATATTTTTATGACTTGCTTTGTAAATTGGTTACTTGCATCATAAGGCACAATTGCAAAACCACTCTTCAAGGAAAATGCAAGGCTCCATTCCATCCTAACACCTCCAAAATATCATCTAAGGACATTTTAAACTCAAAGCATAGGGCTGCACAAGCTAAAACATGAGCTGGTATGAATAGGGCGTGAGATGATATTTTCATGACATGAGAATTTGATCTGCTTATTGGATTGATCCAGAAGATTCTAGAGTCTTCATTCACATTCTATATAAGCATTAGAAGTGATTCAGAGCTAGAGTTGGTGAGAATTGAGAGAGATTTGAGAGATTGCATTTTGAAACTTCCATTTGCAAAACAGAATTCAGTTACAAGTTTCAACCACTTTCAATCCATTCTTTTGATCTCAGAAGCTTGCTCTAGCATTGGTGGATGATTTCAGATAGAATCCATAGCAAGAACACTGAAGAATTGTGAGATAGCATTTGGAATTTGTCATCTGCAACTCAGAATCTAATTCAAAGATTCAAGCCATTTCAATCAAGTTTGTTGCATACAGAAGCTTGGTTATACTCCATTGAAGGAATCAGGAAGCTCTTGAGGATTGATTTGAACGTTTGAGTGCTCTGTTCAATCGATTTTAACAGCTATGTAATTCTCATCCCATGGCTTGATGTAGGCATAATTGATAGGTTTTGTTAGGATAGATGTGATGTAGATGATCATAGGAAGCTTTCTGGTAGCTTTAGGATTGGTTTAGAGACAATAAGTGGATTGACATAAATTCTGTTCATGCGATTATCTTGATGAATCTTGAGCTATAGCTTTAGTTTGTTGGCTAGAAATGCTCAGTGTAGCATGGTGATGAACCTAGGCATCTCAATTTTAGGTTTGGTGAGAATTCATTCTTGAGTAGTTTCTGAAAATTTTATCGTGTTTGATTATGGAGAGGGATTCAATACACATGATTGATAGGAGTGAGTTTAGTGTGGAGAGACGAGTTGAATGATGAAGTTATTGTTGAGTTTTGGTGGAGATTATGGAGTTGCGAATTGAGGAAGATGAAGTTCATAGCTCGGTACTTCCATGGTCTTTTCCCTCCAAGCCTGGTTCAAAGGTTGAAGACGAATTAATCACCATTAGATTGGATTAAGACTTTGACTGAAAACGGGATCTAAGGGCTGTGGTTGAATTTCAGTTTGTGAAGGGGAGCCTGAAGACCTAAACGCATCGTTTCATTTAAGCTCTTTGGTTGGGCTTAAGTATATGTTGCTATGTACACCCCGTTTACCAGGCCCATTTAAAAACATACATGATTTCATTGCTACTGGTACCACGTTTTTTCCATTTTCCTGGCAATTTTCATTTAATTTCTGATGTGTCTGGGCCTAACGCGCGCTTGGCTATCTGCACCCCCTTTTGGGCCCAGATGATTGTTTACACTGCATAACATTGCTATTCAACACGCCTGCTTCTCATTTTCTTTTATTTTCATTTTAATTCTTCATTTTATTAGGTTAATTGAAAAATCATAACTAATTGGAAAATTAACATCTTTGCATGGGATTTTTCCCTCATTTTCATAAAGATCTCAAGAAAATTATAGAAAAATAAAATTGATATTTCATGCATTTTTCTATTTTTGGTTTATTTTTACTTTTAATTGCTTTTATTTCACTTTTATTTTGGTATACCAACTTACTGAATTTTGTATAGTCATTTGATTTAGAATTTTAAATTGGTTCTTTTTGCTATGGTTAGAGTATAGAATTAGATTCCCCCCTGGATTTTTGTCACATTTTTGTGACTTAAATTTAATTGTTTTTGAGAGGTGTGAAGCAAGTGTGCTAGAATTAGGGTTTCAACTCACATAGGTGCATTTCAACACATAGTTTTTGGGTTTTTAGTTTGATTTAGGCCTTGGGGTTTATATGGGGTATATGGTACCTAGTTAGGATCCCTTAGAAATTAATCTAGGATTTTATGATGAGTATTTCCATTTTATTTGAATTTTGCAAATTGGTGTGTTTCCCTCTTGGGATGTTGTTTTGTTTGATGGGTTTTGGGCCTTTTCTTTGAGTGTTGAGGCTTGTGCTTGGCTTGAGGAGTATGTGAAGACATGGAAGAAGATTGAAGACAAATAATGATGCTTAGAGCTTGAGGTTGCTTGTTCCTGAAGATGCTTGATGAAGACTTAGGAGATAGGAGATATAGGGAGAGCTTTAGAGTAGACTGATTTCTCTTGTCAAACATAGAGAGCTTCTTGTGCCTCTATTCCATCCTATGAGATAAGGTCCCCCAAAGTAGTTCCATCTCTCCTTAGGAGAGATGTAGAACATACTTTGATTGGGTAGAACCTTGAGGATACCTCTCACTTGCTATGATAAGATCTTAATGATTTCCCTGGGTTATCATTAAGCCTCTTAACATCCCAACTTCATCTATTAATTAATTCTCTCCTGTGAGTGTCTGCATTGAAGATTGTAAGCCCTTTGAAGATGAAGATTGGAGACTGGTGAAGAGGAAGCTTGTGCCTGTCAAAGCTGGTTAACTGTGAAATTAGGGTTTTGCTGCTGTCTGAAGCTGTTTGTTTGTTGGGATTCAGTGCTTGCTAAAGCTGAAGATTATTGGAGATAAGAGCTTATCTGAAGCTTGGATATCATTGGAGAGTGAAGAGGGGATCTTGCTTGAAGTTGTTACTGTCAACCTTTTGCTGTTAATCAACTGTAGATGCCAGAGCTGGTGCTGTTTGAACTGCTTGCGGTAGGAGCTGTTGTTGCTGTCTGAGCTGGTGTTGGGTGTGGTTTTCTTTGCTATATTGTTTGTTGATTTTCCCTTAGGTTTGAAGTGAAGTTGTTTCACTTTGCCTATTGTTTTCCCAGGTTCGAGGTTGAGTGGGACTCCCTTGCCTCGCTTGTACTATTGCATCTCATGCATTTTACTGTTTACTGTATATCTGATGTTTCTTTTCCGTTTATCCCCTAGGATCTCTGATTTCCTCTGCGCAGAAGGGAATTATGACAGATATTAGGTTGTAATCCATGCATGATAACATTAGGGTAGTTTCGATTCCCTTTCAAACCCTAGGTTTTTTTAGAACTTCTTTCTCTTCTATCTCAGAATAATTCAAAACACAGTAATAAGGATAATCGATGTCGTACACTACGAGCCTTAAGCTATTTGAGAAAGGTTGCTGGAGGGACACTCTTCAGTGGTTTGATTGCTTGGTGTGTTACCCTTAGGGTGACATACGACGTAGTCACTCTCAAATCATAGTCTCTAGTGCGTCAGAAATTGCAAACGTCATAAAAACAGTTCTTGCGTAAGACTGGAAACCAATCAAAACGTCATTTTTGTCCGCTTGGACCTTTAATCAGGAAAACCCTTTCTTAAGGAGATAAAAATAGTCAGACAAGCTTGTGTCTTCCGTAGCCCGAACTACGTTTGCTCTGATCTTTCATGCTGTATGGAAGTACGTAGGCATAGGATGCGATATCCTAGCGAGCAACCTTCCCCTCCTTTCCAGTAGGTAGGCGAACTACGATGACTCTGATTTCTCGTTCCAGACGGGAATACGTAGGCATAAAGTGTAATACTTTGCCGAGTCATTTTATTTTCTTTTAACCCTTGACCTTTAGTTTAGATAGAATAACAATCCGTACTAGAAAACAAGCGTGGATTCCGTCGAGTACGGCAGGACGTGAGGGTTGTTAATACCTTCCCCTTGCGTAATCGACTCCCGAATCCAGGATTTGGTTGCGATGACCATTCCTTTCCCTTCTTTGCTTTAGGTTTACTCTGAGCGTTTCCTTTCCCTCCTTTGGGATAAATAACGCACGGTGGCGACTCTTCTGTTTAGCCGGCGCCGATTTTCGCAGTAGCGACAGTTGGTTTTAATTATAAAAGGTGTTTATTAATTATTATTAAGGACATTTTATTAAATAAAATTACATAAATAAGTTTTTTATTATAAAGGGTTTTTTTTAATTGATTAGATAAGAAGAGTGAATAAATATGAATTGATTAGTTTTTTTAAAAAGTTTGACACAAATTAAATATAAAAGGGTGGATTTAAATAAAATAGTTTCTAGTTATTAATAAATAATAAAGGTTTTTTATTCGTGAAAGCATAAAAATTGAATTAAATTATAAATGATTTTATTATAAAAAAAAGTTGAGTTTATTTAATGAATAAAAAAAATTAACATAAAAGATTAAGTCAATTTAAAAAGGGTGGCTGATTATAAATTGATTAATTAATTAATTAATAAAAAAAGGGGGATTGGGTTGATTAATAAAACAGATTAGAGGTTAATTAAGGTTGATTAAGGGTTGCGTGTGATTGTGGTGTGCAAGTGCATGATATGTGTGTGTGCTGCATACATACAATTACAGGCTAATAAACGGAACATAAGCAAAAGAAAAGAAAAACGAGGAAACCCTAAATCCCGTCAACCCCAAAGGATCCCAAATCGCGGTTGGTTTCTCTCTCGATCTGCCTCGCTCTCATCGTCTACCGCTTCAATCTCGATCTTCTTCCCTTCATCTCTCCTGTTCTTGAACCTGAAACACTAATTAAAAACATCAAACAGTTCAATAATCTCGATAAGAACAGAGGTTTACCGACGGTTGGGAGCGGCCACAGAACTTTGACGACGAAATCGGACGGTGACGGCTTCCCAGGTCTCGACGGTTGAAGAAGATAAGTTTTCTCTTTCGATCTCTAGGGTTATGAAACTTAGGGTTTTTCTGTGGTGATTATGGGTCCGTTTTCTCTCTTCCCCCAAAGTTGTGAATCCCCCTCCTTTTATAGGCTTCGAACTAGGTCTCTTTGCGTTTAAACCCTAATTTATGTGCCATGATTGCTTGATTTGGACTTTCTGTTTTAGTTTAGACAAGATTTGAAATCTTCCCTCTTTCGTCCAATTTTGTTTAATGTTTGTTAATTGAGATTTCAATCTCTGATATCATGTATCAATTTCATTTAATACCTTTGTCTGTCCAGATTCAATGTCTTGAAGTTTTGGATTGGATCTTTTCTTTAATAGGAATATTCCTCCACTAATTGCTAACTTGGATTTGCAACTTTGACAGGGGGGGATAGCAAGGGATTTGGGCCAAGAGAAAAAGGTCAGCCCGGAGCGAATACAGTAACAGAATCGGTGGATTAGCTGCGCCTCTAGGAGCAACGGTCTACTCATTAATACATCTGATGACAAGTTAATGCAATGAGCTTCATCTTTTCCTGATACTCTTTGATGAAGGTTTACATGAAGTTGCTGGTAATAATAGTGTTTATCATCTCGAACTTCTCTTTTGCGAACAGGGGAGCTGGGTGTATGATATGCTGTCTTGTGGACTTTGGCCGACAATGATAAAGGAAGTTGGTCGTTGGTGGCCGTGATCTTTGGTCTCTGAGCGTTAGCAGCTGCATCATAATAGAAGAAGGGCAAGGTTGTTGTTCTTTCTTCCACTTTGTTCTCTTTTCTTGTTTTCAGGTCAAGTTTGTTATGCTTCTAACATTGTTTTTTCTTTTTCATGTACTTGGTGATGGTGCTTGGGGTTAACAAAAGTAGGAAATGTTGTCTTATAACAGATGATGAATTCAGATACAACTTCTAAGCGCTCCCTTGGACAAAGGAGGACTTGTAAGAGCAACTGAATAAGCAAGTACTGCAGTACATGATTTCTATCTGCATCAACATTGCAGTCATGGTTCTTTGGCGCATTCACTAATAGGGATGGCAATATTATCACAGGTAGGCTGTATTGCTTCTATATGCAGATAATTTGGTAATGAACTCATTAAGTGTGCTAATCTAAATCTTCTGTTTCTTCTTCAGTTTATCATTTGCTTGAAGGTTTATTCCTTAGTTAAATATAACAACCTCAAGTTTGAGAATCGCAGGCAATGCTCTTCGTCTTGGTAGCTGAAACTGGTTGAAGTTACTGCTGACCTTGGTGAGAAGCCTTTTGGAGGAGACCATCGTTTCTTGCTTGAAGAAGAGACTGCATTTAGAACTTCTTGAAGAGTGCTGGCGTATCGAGACTGTGAATGGCATTCAATGAGTGTCTTGGAAGTGTTTACAAGTTCTGGCGTAAGTGTGTTATCCGTTGCAATATTGTAATTCTGGTTTGGCACGAAGACGTCAGCATGAAGATTTTGGGCATTGTTGACAGGAGAGCTATCAGAAGATGGGGTTAGTAGTGTTGCTTAGTGCAACGACGGGGAAGACGAAAAGGAAAAGGACAGAAGAGTCGCCACCGAACTTTATTTATCCCATTAGGGGAAAGGAAAATATCGAGAAAACCTTAAGAAAGAAATGGATAAGATGGTCTCGCAACCAAGAACGGGTTTGGAAGCCGGTTATGCAAGGGGAAGGTATTAACACCCCTCGCATCCATCGTACTCGACGGGAACCATTTGTTTGTCGATGTGTGATTTTATTTGCTTAAAGATTTTATTATGAAGAGTGTTCCAAAAGATACAGAAAAAGGTTTAGAAACGGAGAATGAAAGGTAACGGGGGGAAGAAAGGAAAGAACAGACTCGGTAGGACTTCGCGGTCCTAGGCCTACGTATTCTCAACGGATATGAGAAAATCAGAGTCGACGAAGTTGGGGAAACTACTGATATGAGGGATTGTGCTCGCCAAGACATTGTCGTCTTGTGCCTACGTATCCTCATCTGGTATGAGAAATCAGAGCAGCCGTAGTTCGACCTTCGATTTGTTGATGACTTTATGGATGATGCCATCATACGTATTCTAGCAGTTAGGTGTATTGTTGCTCGCTCATTGGAGACTTAGGCATTACCTGTTTGCGGTAGAACGGACGTATCATATCCTTTTTGAAAGATTAGTTTTCGCCATGCGAGGGAAGATGTCACATTTGATTTGTTGAATTATTTTTTATGGGCGAGATAGGTCCTCGGATAGTAACCCCTACGGGTAGTACCCAATTCTTTATCTCAAAGTTTTTGTTATGAAAGGGTGTGGCGAACATGGCGTCTTCGTATTGAAAGACGAGTATCAAAACCACACACGCTACAGTGAGCATCTCGACACTCGGAGAGGAAGAAGTCTACACTTAATCCTCTCTCTTTAGTTCAATACAAAGAGAACTTCATTCTCTTATTAAAGTGTTTTTGGTTTTGAATGGTAAGTGCTTTCGCGACAGAGAACCCTACGGTAAACGTCAGCACTCGGGATAGGAGAAGGCCTACGCCTAACCACTCCACGACTGTTCAAGTTTTTGTTATGAAAAGAGTTCTAAAATGCACTCGATGCGGGACCGAGGTTTTAGGTGAGAAAGGTTTCGGAAAGGAGTTATGGAAAGAGATAGGTGGAAGGAGTCGCGTCTTCTTATTGAAAGACGAGTGTCTAAACCACCCACACTATAGTGAGCATCTCGAAACTCGGAAAGGAAGAAGTATACACTTAATCCTTTCTCTTTAATCCAATACAAAGAGAGGTTGATTCTTTATTGAAAGGGGATTTTGAAAATGCGCTCGGCGCGGGGCCGAGGTTTTTAGGAGGAAATGGTTTGAAAATATACTCGGTACGGAGCCGAGGTTTTAGGAGAGAAAGTGGATGGTGCGGAGAATACGAGCATCTTTGTATTGAAAGACGAATGTCTAAACCACCCACACTACAGTGAGCATCTCGACACTCAGAGAGGAAGAATTCTACACTTAATCCTCTCTCTTTAGTTCAATACAAAGAGAACTTCATTCTCTTATTAAATATGGTGAGTTGGTTTAACCATTTTTTGAGAAAATCCGCTTGCCGTTGGGTCAAGGGTTTTAGTTGCTTAAAAAGATTTGAGCTGAAGCGAGCAAGGTCGATGGCGACGCACAAAGCAATCGGCTTACAAGGTCAAAAATGGCTCGATGAGAATCGAGAGTTTGTTTTCTTGAAAATAGTTTTTAGAACCAAAGGTAAAAAAAATGACCAACAATAAACATGCATAAAAACCATACCAACACAACGGGTTAATCGACTTAAAAAAAAACAAAACACAAACAAAAAACGGAAAAAAAATTTTGAGGTAAAAAAGTCGAAAAAACGTGAAAAACAGGGGTCTGACACGGGCGGTTGTGTCGTGTGACACGGCCCGTGTCACAGTTCCAGAGAAATCAGGTTTTTGAGGCAAACAGTGGCGTGACACGGCCGCCCGTGTTGCATGACACGGCCCGTGTCACAAGGTCTGGGGGGAAAATGCAGAAAAACTTAAACAGCGGTGTGACACGGCCGCCTGTGTTGCATGACACGGCCCGTGTCACAAGGTCTGGGCCAAAAAAGCAAGAAAAACCAAAACAGCGGTGTGACACTGCCGCCCGTGTTGTGTGACACGGCCCGTGTCACAAGTCCTGGGTATTTACACGTTAAAACCTCAAACAGAGGTGCAACACGGGTGGCCGTGTTGTGTGACACGGCCCGTGTCAGGGGACTCAGGGAAAATACGCTATGAAAAGTCAAGCAGAGATGTGACACGGGTGGCCGTGTCGTGTGACACGGCCCGTGTCAGGCTACCAGGGTGAAAAACCAAACATTTCTCTTGTTTTTTGCTTCTTTTTATGGTTCTTAAAAATGGTTTCTTGGTCCCTTTGGAACCTCACACAACATACACAACACCAAATAACTTAACAGAGAGAAATAAATGACTAATGCAAGGTATAAAAAGGGAAAAGTTTGAAGCAATGGATACCAAAGATATTCTCCTTCTTTGTTAAGCCTCTTCTGATTTTGGTTGGATGTACTTCACTCTTCACTCTATGTTGTGAAGATTATGCTCTTCAAGGATTCTCTTGTGTTTCTATGTGACTCTCCTTTTTTCTGTTTTTTTTTCTCTCTATTTTTTCTGGTTTTCTCTCTTACTCTTTGCTCTCAATATCTCTATCTCAATCTCTTGTGAATGATAGTGAATGATAGTGAATGATAGTTTTGTTTGCAGCTCCTTCCATCCTTATCTCACTTTTTTCTGCTGCCTTTTTCTACTGTACCAAAACCACAGCTCTTGCACACTTCTCCATTTTCAGAATTTCCATTCTTGGCAATATCTTTTACCACCTTTTGGTGCAGCCCCACTTTCCTTCCATTTCTAGTATGTTTTTTTTTTGCTGTATTTTCTTCTGCAGCACTCTACCTTTCTATTCATCCTTGTACCCATTGGTTGGTTGATTTGTTTGGACATACTCATGTAACCAATAACACTACCTTTTGGACATCATTTTCAAATTATGATTTTTGATATGTAGATGTATCAACATAAGCTTATAGCCTTGGTTTTGTGACATAAAATGATTTTGTAATATGATACACATTGCCACTTCTTGCATGGGGCTGTTTTGGACCACATTCAAATTGCCCATGGTTGAACATGCATGGTATTGATCTTGAAATATTCCAACACTGAATTAGCTCTTAAATATTTTCCTTGCATGTTTGTAAGCACAAAGAGGGTCATGTGGACTTGATGGGGCATGGGGGATACCATGGCATGAAGTTATTTTTAGAAACTTGAATTAAGACTAGAAATAGCTTAATTTCCTAAGCATTACTAAGACTTTGGATTTTGTAACAAATGTTACATTCTTGCAAATGTCATGAAATTTCTCTTTGTAATATTCTTGAATCTAGCCTTGAATTCATGAACCTTGAATTTGGAATGATGGGCCTCCCTTATGACATTGAATTTGAAAGAAATAAAGAAATGAGTCAAGCCTTGAAAGAAGGAAAATTTTGGGGTGCAACAGCTGCCCCTATTCAAGCGACTTGGACCTGAAGGGATGAAAAGCAAACGCTTTCAAACATTTGAGGTAAAAGGTGATTGAATACAAAAGAACCCAAAAATGTGTCAACCGCAGAATGAAACCTCTGACATCGCCGTCAGGCACCTATATCAGGTAGAACATCTGACTTCGCCATAGTCGTCGATCAAATACAAACATCTGACCTTGCCGTAAGCTCTTAATAGCATCTAACTTCGCCGTCGGAACTCAACATCAAATCTGTGAGATCTGACCTCACCGTCAATATTCAACATAATCTGTAAAAACATCTAATTGGTAGAACATCTGATCTCGCCATCAGTCCTCCATATCCTCTGACTTCGCCATCAACTTACAATATAATCTGACTTCGTCGTCAATTAAAATCATCTGACTTCGCCGTTATTTCTCAAACCATTCTGACATCGCCGTCAACCCTTTACATGATCTGACTTCGCCATCAACTCTCCACATAAAATTTGGAAAACACCTGACTTCACTGTCAGTCCTTAACATCAAATTGGTAGGACACCTGACTACGCTGTCACCCCTCCACGATCTGACTTCGCTGTCAACTCCTCTCATAATCTGACTTCGCCGTCAATTCTCAACATAACCTGACTTCGCCATCAACTCTCTTCATGATCTGACTTCGCCGCCGATTCCAAAAATGGCCTAACTTCGCCGTCAACTCTCTTCATACTCAGACTTCGTCGTCAATTCTCTTCATAATCTGACTTCGTCGTCAATTCTTTTCATAATCTGACTTCGTCGTCAATTTTTAATAGCATCTAACTTCGCCGCTAGCTATCAAAATCATTTGACTTCACCGTCACTTCATTTTGCTAAAAAGCGAGCATCGAACCCAAAGGTCGGCTCAACCCTAAGTTTAGAAGAACATTCGTCGATTCACCATCTGGGTGAAGAAATCCGTTGGGGAAACATGAACTTTAATAAATAGACTCCGCTAGGGAGACCGATAAGATGGACACATTTGTCAATGACCTGGCTGGAGGTCTGGATACCACGCAGGATTGAGAAATATACTGATAACTGCTGAAGATACGCTCGACAACAAATGGGTGGCAACCCGACTTATGTTTTACATGTATATGTTCGAATATGGCGTAATGCTCCATACGAAATGGAAATGCTACGCGTTTGGGAGGATGTTATGCATGATGCAAATGCAAAGGAAACACTTTAGCAAAATAAATGCCAAAGAGAAAGGATTAATTTCGCCGGGGAAAAGACTAGACACGCCTAGTACAAATGTTGGGGAAAACAAACCCTGGATGGTCTTCTGAGCAAACTTCTGGGTAAAATTGTTCCGCTAAGAGCAAATCCACCCTGTTGGGGATTAGACAACGAGGGAATCAACATCAACCTTTGCTTGGGGAAATGAGCAATAAACTCAACAAATACAACTTTCGCTTGAGGAATGAGTCAATGACCTAGACTCTGAGGGGAAAAAGAGCCAGTTGTTCAAACTCTATGGGGAAAACAAATTTCTAAATTCGTTCCACTGCTGAGGGATAAACCCACACCCGCTCACTAGAAACGATCCCGCTCTGCTGGAGATGTCAATCTTGACCTGCTGAGGATATCCTTTGATTGTCAAGGTTTCAAATTGCTGGGGGTGAGAACCCACTTAAACTGCACACTTCCTTTAGATGAGGAACTTCTGAAGAAGCCTCGAGGAAAGTTCTCTTGCAAATAACAAATAAACAAGTATGTTTTATGCAGCAGGTACCATCTCAATTATTACTTAAGACGTTATTCAAGCAAATACAATGTTTCAATTATAGATAGCAAAGCCCACAAATTTATGTATGCAAGGTTTTATCAAAAACATCAGGCGTCTTTTGCAAACAAAACGGTAAAAACAAAACAAAAGGTTTTCTGGATAGTATGTTTTATTGATAAATGGCCTCTAAATAGGCAAATTTACATGGGACACAACTCCTGAACATCAGGTCGCAGTCATTTGCTTTTCAAATCCCTAACTTTTGCCTGAACCGCCCTTGCGGGTTTTCGATTCACCGGGATACCCATTTTTGCCAAAGTCACCCTTTCAGGTTTTCAACTTTGCGGGTTTACATTTTTTTTATCTCTAATTTTTGCCCGAACCTATCCTTTTATGGTTCGCCGAGATGCCCCATTCTTGCCTGGATTTTCTTTTTCTTTCCAGCAGGTCTATTTTAAGCAAAGTATCTTTTGACTGCGTCTGCGTTCACAAGGGACGTAAAATCTTCACCATCCATAGTTGAAAGTAGCAAGGCTCCTCCAGAGAAGACCTTCCTTACAACATACGGACCTTCATAATTGGGAGTCCATTTGCCCCTATGATCATTCTGTGGTGGGAGAATCCGCTTCAACACCAGATCGCCTGTCTGAAAGCTTCGAGGACGCATCTTCTTATCGTAGGCTTTCTTTATCCTACTCTGATACAGACGACCGTACGCAAGAGATGCCAACCTCTTCTCATCCATCAAACTGAGTTGATTCAACCTATTCTTCACCCATTCTGCTTCATCCAACTTGACGTCAGCCAGAACTCTCAAAGATGGGATATCGACCTCCAATGGCAGAACAACCTCCATGCCATATACCAACGAGAAAGGAGTTGCCCCAGTTGAAGTACGCACCGAGGTGCGATATCCATGCAAAGCAAAAGGCAGCATCTCGTGCCAATCCTTATAAGTCATAACCATCTTCTGTACTATCTTCTTAATGTTCTTGTTAGTCGCTTCTACAACGCCATTCATTTTCGGACGATAGGGAGAAGAATTATGATGCTCAATTTTGAAATTCTGGCACAGTTCCTTCATCATCTTGTTATTCAGATTAGAACCATTATCAGTAATGATCCTCTCGGGTATTCCATATCGACAGATAATGTCCCTTTTGATAAACCGGGCTACGACTTGCTTCGTGACATTGGCGTAAGAGGCTGCTTCGACCCATTTGGTGAAATAGTCAATGGCTACTAGGATGAAATGATGTCCATTGGACGCGGTTGGCTCGATCTTTCCAATCATATCAATGCCCCACATGGAGAAAGGCCATGGGGATGACATGACATTCAAAGGACAAGGTGGCACATGAATCTTGTCGGCATAAATCTGGCATTTATGGCACTTCTTGGCATGTTTGAAGCAATCCGACTCCATAGTTAACCAATAATAGCCCGCCCTCAATAATTTTCGAGACATGGCATGCCCATTTGCATGTGTTCCAAAGGAACCTTCGTGGACTTCTTCCATAAGCAAACCTGCTTCTTTTTCATCCACACATCTTAGCAGCACCAAGTCAAAGTTTCTCCGATAGAGTACACCGTCTGGATTCAGATAGAAGTTACCAGATAATCTTCTCAAGGTCTTCTTATCCCGGGCCGATGTCCCAGACGGATATTCTTGGTTCTTGAGAAAGTTCTGGATGTCATAAAACCACGGTTTACCATCAGAAGCTTCTTCTATTGCGAAAACAGAAGCCGGCCTGTCGAGGCGTGAGATGACAATTCTCGGTGCATCATTCCAGAAGTTTACTTTGTACATCGAGGACAATGTAGCCAAAGCATCGGCCATCTGATTTTCTGCCCTCGGTACATGGTGAAACTCTACTCGGTCAAAGAAAGGTAGCAACCTTCTGGCGTAATTCATGTAAGGGATCAGATTAGGCTGGCGGGTCTCCCACTCTCCCTTGATCTAGTTTACCACCAAAGCTGAATCTCCATTGATATCAAGGTTCTTGATCTTCAAGTCGATTGCTTCTTCGATACCCATGATACACGCTTCATATTCAACCTCATTGTTGGTGCATGGGAATGTTAGTCTTGCAGTGAATGGTATATGGGAGCCATGGGGAGTCGTAATGATTGCCCCAATCCCACTACCGTAGGAGTTAACAGCACCGTCAAAGATTAATTTCCACTGGGACCCCAACTCTGGACCTTCGTCTGGAAACGGATCATCACAATCCTTCATCTTTAAATACATAATGTCCTCATCAGGAAAATCAAACTTCATTGGCTGGTAGTCATTGACTGGTTGCTCTGCGAGATATGCTGACAGGACACTACCTTTAATAGCTTTCTGAGGCACGTACTAGATGTCGTATTCTGTCAGAACCATCTGCCATCTAGCAATCCTTCCTGATAGTGCTTGCTTTTCGAATACGTACTTAATAGGATCCATTTTGAAATTAACATGGTTGTGTGGTTTAGCATATACTGTCTTAGCCGTTTAGCGGCCCAAGCGAGTGCGTAACAAGTTTTCTCCAACATTGAGTATCTGGATTCACAGTCTGTGAACTTATTACTCAAGTAGTAAATTGCATGCTCTTTTCTTCCAGTCTCGTCGTGCTGACCGAGAACACAACCCATGGAATTCTCAAGAACTGTTAAGTACATTATCAAGGGTCTTCCAGCCACCGGAGGTATCAGTATTGGAGGTTCTTGTAGATACTCTTTTATCTTCTCAAACGCTCTCTGGAAATTCTCATTCCAGATAACCGCCTGATCCTTTTTCAATAGCTTAAACAATGGCTCACAAGTGGCAGTGAGGTGAGATATGAACCTTGCGATGTAGTTCAATCTACCTAAGAAACCACGAACCTCATTCTCGGTCTTTGGCGCTGGAATTTCTTGAATTGCCTTGATCTTCACAGGATCGACCTCAATACCTTTCTCACTAACAACGAACCCCAACAGCTTTCCTGACCGTACGCCGAAAGTACACTTATTCGGGTTCAACCTCAATTTGAACTTTCTCAACCTCTCAAACAACTTTAGAAGATTCACCAGGTGCTCCTCCTCCGTTTGGGATTTCGCAATCATATCATCGACATAGACTTCAATCTCATGATGAATCATATCGTGAAAGAGAGTGACCATTGCTCGCTGATAAGTTGCCCCTGCGTTCTTCAACCCAAAAGGGATTACTTAATAACAAAACGTCCCCCAAGGCGTGATAAAAGTCGTCTTCTCCATGTCCTCCGGTGCCATCTTGATTTGGTTATATCCGGAGAAACCGTCCATGAAGGAAAACACTGAGTATTGTGCGGTGTTATCAACGAGAACATCAATATGGGGGAGCGGGAAATCATCTTTTGGGCTCGCTCTATTCAGGTCCCTATAGTCAACACACATCCTGACTTTGTCGTCCTTCTTAGGCACGGGCACGATGTTAGCAACCCAAGGAGGGTAGTTGGTCACAACAAGAAATCCAGCATCTAGTTGCTTCTGGACTTCTTCCTTGATCTTCATTGCCATATCTGGCCTGGTTCTTCTCAGTTTCTGTTTGACAGGAGGACACTCTTCACGCAAAGGCAGGTGATGAACTACAATATCTATGTCGAGTCCGGGCATATCTTCATATGACCAAGCAAAGACATCCTTATACTCTTGGAGTAACTCAATCAATCTTTGCTTGATATCATTCTGCAGCGCAACCCCTACTCTGACCTCCTTTTTATCCTCTTTTGTTCCCAGGTTGACGACTTCAACTTCCTCCTAATGAGGCAGGATGACCTTCTCCTCTTGTTTTAACAATCTGGCAAGCTCTTCGGGCAGGTCTTCGTTTTCGTCAATCTCTCCTTCCGCTTGAAAGATCGGATTGTCAAAGTCACACCGAGTCATAGACGATTCTGAACCGATGGTATCTGAAATGTGAAACCTGCAATGATGATGATTTTATGCTTTAAATGATATGCAAACAAATAAACACAAACCACATTGCCATTTTATTGTTGGAAATAAAAATAAGAAAAACAAGGATCACAAAGTCTTGAATGAAAAGACGCTTTTTGATTGATAATGATAAAAGGGTTGTTCACACACATAAAAGATAAGGCCCAACAAATAAAGACCATTATGCCTCGGGCAGAACATATGGCAATACATTAATCAAAACAAAACAATTACTCTTCATAAGTCACAGTGATAATTTCTTCCATGGTCCAATTCTTCAAGCCTTGGCCGAGGATGCATGGCTGGACCCATGCATCCATGTCACAATCACTATCTCCTTCCTCGTCAGATACGATGTTGATCTCTTCGAACACCACCCCACCACTGGTGAATTGAATAAGTCATTTATAGCGAGGAGCTCTTCAAGAAGATGCGTATGGGCTATACCCTAATCCGAACTTATCTTGTTTGTTGGGGACGCTTATCACCTCCCCCCATCCTTTCGCTGATCCAGACTTCACCACAGCTTGGGCTTACTTGTAGGATGACATAGCAACTTCTAGCGCCTTGGGTTCAACTGTTGCTTTCTCTTTGATTTGGACGGTCTCAAAGGCTTGGCACAGGGTTTCGTGAATTTCACCATCGACCTCCACATACTTGAATGAGGACAGATGGCTTACCATGATGTCTTCCTCTCCACAAACTGTCACAATGTTATCACCCACCATATACTTCAGCTTTTGGTGTAGGGTTGACGTCATCGCTCCTGCTGAGTGTATCCAAGGCCGACCCAAGAGACAGCTATATGTCAGTTGGATATCCATTATATAGAAAACCACATCAAAAACCTCAGGACCGACTTGAATTGGCAAGGTTAGCTTCCCAAACACGGACCTCCTTGTCCCATCAAAAGCTCTGACCACCATATCGCTTGGCGTACATATTATCTCTCGAGTGTCTAGCTTCATGAGGGCTTTCTTGGGTAGCACATTTAATGACGACCCAATGTCTACCAATACATGAGACAAAACGACACCTCTACATTCCATGGAGATATGCAGAGCCAAGTTATGATTCCTTCCTTTCGGTGACAAATCACGGTCAGGGAATCCCAAACCATTCCCTGCATTGACATGGGCCACTACTCCTTCCAACTGATTGACGGATATTTCTTGTGGTACATAAGCATTATCCAAGACTCTGAGCAAAGCGTTCCTATGAGCCTCGGAACATAACAACAACGACAAGATAGAAAATTTTGAAGGCGTCTGTTATAGATGATCCACGATCTTATAGTCGCTCTTTCTTATCAAGCGCATGAACTCTTCTGCGTCTTTCAGCGCGACTTCTTTTTCTCCAGCCTGAGAGCTTTCCTCCGCTACTACCTTCCCTTTTACCTTTATCAGCTCTTTCTGCACTTACTTCGGGAGGTGCAAATATCCTCCCACTCCGAGTCATTCCCCCGGTTCCCACAAGTTGTTGACTGAGTCCAAAGGCAAGCTTTTTAATTCCTGCTTCTGTCTATTGTAGTAGACTTCCGCTCCATAGTTCTAAGGGATCGCCTTGGAGCTTTCATAAGGTATAGGTCCTGCCTTCGTAAAGATGATGGTAGGTCGCGATGGCGGCGCAGAAATAGTGATTGTTTTGTAAGGGATAGAGACGGTGGCAACCTCATCCTCTTTCTTACTGACTATCTTCTCATTCTTTTTCTCACAGATCTTGTCAAACTGCAGAACACCTTTGTTTATCATACACTGTATATAGCTCTTCAAACTCTCACACCCTTCAGGATGGGCGGCACAATTTTCACAATCCTTTTCACACCCGGGAAACACCCCACCTTCTAACAACTTGCATTTTATAAAACTTAAAGGAGTCTTCAATTCTTCAACATCATATACCAGATCTAAATCCTCCCCTTTAACAACAGCATTTACTCTACCTGCTCCATGATTTGGCATAGGGTTCTGATCAACATTCGGCGCATCATGGTTGAAATTAATATCCCTACTATCAACAAGGTCTTGTACCTTGTTCTTGAAGGCTTTGCAATTATCAATATGATGGCTGGGAGCACCAGTGTGGAAGTCACACCTAGCGTTGGCGTCATACCCGGGTGGTGGTGAGCCATTTAGAAGGGCCATCGTCCTTTTCTGAACCAACTGCAGTTGCAATAAGTGTTGTAGTAGATGAGAGTAAGGCATTGGTGGTGCGTCAAAGTGCCTATCTACCATCCTTCTTCGGTCTTGATATGGTCTTGGCGCGTAATTCTGTTGTTGTGGTTGTTGTCGTTGCTGTTGTTGCTGTTGACGTGGTTTTTGTTGAGGCTGTACTGCCGGGATGGCAATACTAGCTACTTGTGGTTGTTGTTGATAGTACGGTCGTGGGCGATACTGATTCTGATTCTGGTTCCAATTTTGATTCTTAAAACCTGATATTGTGTTTGTCTCATTCTCTTTTCTTTTAATATTGAAGTTCTTTCTTCCACCTCCAGATGAGGTCCCTTCTCCAGCTTGTATTTTATCCAATTTAATCCCATTTTCTACTCTCTCGCCTGTGATGATCAGATCTGAGAAACTTCCAGACATGTTGTTTATCAATTTCTCATAATACACACCAGGTAGTGTAGCTACAAACAAGTCGATGAGTTCTCTCTCCACCATTGGAGGTTGAACCCTTGCAGCCAACTCGCGCCACCTCTAGGCGTACTCCTTGAATCCTTCATTGTTCCTTTGTGATAGGTTCTGTAACTGTACACGATTCGGTACTAAGTCACTGTTATACTGGTAGTGTTTGACAAAAGCTTCTACCAAATCCTTCCAACTTCTGATATGGACTGGCTCCAGTCCCATATACCATTCTAAAGATGGAACTGACAAGCTATCTTGAAAGAAGTGCATCAGTAACTTCTCATCATCGGAGTATACAGACATCCTTCGGAAATAGGAGCGAATATGCACCCTTGGACATGTTATTCCTTTGTATTTATCGAAATCTGGAACTTTGAACTTTGGAGGAATCCTAAGACCCGGAATCAATCCCAGATTGGACATGTCAAGACCCATAGTATTCTGGCCTTCAAGAATGCTCCTCATCTTTTCTTCGATTGCATCGAACCTTCTATTAGCGTCAGATCGTAATCCTGCCCCAAGGTCTCCCATGGAGAAGACGTCATCTTGCTCATCTTGGTCCCACTGAGGACCATTGTTAACAGGCACGGCACCCGCCGCAACTGGGATGGGAATTCCATCTTGATTTTCTCCACCCGAAAGATTGACTACAGTTGGACCACCATTGGCCTGCGAAGTGCTACCATTAGCCGGAGGAGGAACATCAATAGTTCCTCCATGCAGAACACCACTGCCATCCACTCGAGCTATCAATGGTTGAACCAGAGTTCTCAATTGTTCCTGCCAATTGGCTACCCCTTGCATTGTTTCCATGAATTGCGTCATCTTTTCCCTAAACTCCTGCAACTCTTGTTGTACTTGATCCATGACTCTTCGTTGGTTCCCTCTTGTGTTGTATGATCATTGAGAAGTCAGCTTGCTCTTTCTCTTTCTTTCCTTCAAAGATGGCAAGCGGTATGAGGTCGGGTTTCAGGGAATGCAAAAATGATGCGTGGGTATATGCAATGCTCGAATGATGTTCAAGGGACTTTCAAGATTTATGATTATCAATGGTATTATGGAACTATAAATGAATAGTAAAGAATGCACAATTTAAGCCAAAAAGCAAACTTTCATTAATTTTGAGGGAAGATTCAATACAACTGATTTTTCAATAAGCTGCAAAATAAAAACTCATGCTACAAGAAAATACGGAATGAACTAAAACTCTTTCTTTCGGAGACGTTCTTCAAGCTTTTTTGTCTCGGACATGAATCTTCTAACCATTTGGTCGCAGAGCCGGATAAAGTGATGGATGGAATGAGGAATATCATTTCCTTCCAAGTCTTGAATTGTGCTTTCCAACCTCCATGGGATATCACGGATCATAAGGTTGCAATGCTCCACTAGATTGTTATACCTAGCGCGACACATGTCTAGGGTCGGCTGGTAATAACAAAGAGAATCCTCATACGTATCCAAAAGTTCGTTGAGTTGAGCTTCCTTTTTCAACCATAGTGAACTATTCCTCTGCAGGGCCTCGAAACGGTCTTTCCACAGGGTGGCTGTTTCCTAAGCGGTCTCCAATTCTGAGCATTTGTTGTGCCATACATCAGAGGTGACATATGAAGCTCTCAATGCTTCTTCTTTGAGTTGTCGCTCGCTTTCGGCTAGAATTAAGGCGCGCCTCAACTCCTTTTCTAAGACATCAATATCGGCCTCAAGTTCCTCCCTTGTCTTCTTCTTTTCAGCAGAGGCTAACTCGAAGAATCTCCACGCTTTATCACGAGACGCCTTGGTTTCCTTTAAGCGTTGTCGGAGGGCTTTTACTAATGCATCAGCTCCTTCATAACCTTCTTGATACCTGACCCTCAGATCTTCTTCTAGCTTTAGCTTCTTTCTACTCTCAGCCACTTTGTCTTGTTCGAACTCCACTTTCCTCTTATATTGGCCATTCTCCACTCCTTCTTGGTGAACCTCATCCTGAAGGTCTTGATTTTCCTTTGTCAACCTTTCTATTACTAGCTTTAGTTTCTCATACTCCTCCATGGATACATGAGTGGGAGCAGGAGGTTATTCTTGCATGGATGGTTCGGAGGGAAATGGAAGCAACCTTTCGGCCACTCTAGCTTGCAACCATCGGTTGTATGGCTCCTTAGCCACACAGTTCTTCGCCTTTAACTCTTTCCTCCCCCTCGTATGAATCTTGGCCCATGCTTTAACAATATTCCTGACTAAAGCAGGATTGTCTGTTGTGGCTAGCAAAAAGAAACTCTGAACCTTCTCTGCTTCGGGCTCATCTTCCATAGCATAGCCCAACTGACGCAACGCCATGACGGAGTTGTAGTTGATGCAACCAGCCCTACTGATTAGAGGTACATTACCGAAGTTCCCAAAACTAAAGATGATCTCCACGTCGTAATACTCATGAGAGTACCAAGCAATATCACTGGCCTGTAGAGACATAATGCGTTGAGACCATTTCAGTTTCTTCTTGTTTTCCACAAACGGCCCTTTCTTCGGCAGGTGGGAAGCATACCATTTGAACAGTAGATGATAACAGCATTTGACCATTCATGTCTTCTTTTCACTTCTCCAATGAATGGAGTGGTAAACATCAGCGAGGAGGGTAGGGATAGGATTCTTTTGCATGAAGAGAATGGTAGCAGTGATGCCTATGAAATTGTCCACATTTGGAAAGAGGACAATCCCATAAATCATTAGAGCAACGACAATACCAAAAATTTCCCAATCCCCATTGGTCTTGTACTGATCGGCTTTATCTAGCAAAAACCTCAAAGGAAATCCTTGAGTACCTCCCTTATTGGTTAGACCATCTTTAACCTCTTCCTCGGTCATACGGAGAGCGAGAGCAATGACAGAAGACTTTGGCTCTTCTTCCAGGCCGGTGTAAATAGGTTGATCCTTGATCTTGATATTCAAAAGGTGAGAATATTCTTCAAGAGGAGGAGCCAACTGATAATCTTGAAAGGTGAAGCATCTGAGAGGGGCATCATAAAATTGAACCATAGCGAACAAAGCCCATTTATCGACCCTAGAATGGAGAAGGTCAAGCAATTTCCCATATTTCCCTTGAAAGTTGATTTTGATAGCTTTTGGCACATCAATCAAAAGATCTTGGATTGGTCCCAACTTTGGTTCTCTGAACTTTAAGGAATTTGTACTTCTTTTCCTTTGATCATTCATCTTGTTCTTCAATACCTATGATAATCACAGTCTCTTAAGTCCCTTGATATGCAATAATGCTATGAAATGCAATGCTTTTATGGATGCATATGAGAATGGAAACACATGGATCAAAGCCACAGATCCTGTAGGGTATTGTAACAAAATATCTCTCACCACGCGTGGGCAATCTATTGGTTTATAAGAGGGCATCCCAAAAGGCTTTTAAACAAAGTCCCATGCACTAACCCTCAAAAGTTTTCCATCATAACGACTACTCGTAAGACGGTAATCCCTTCAAAACGATGAACACAGAGTTATGTTTTAGTAACCTTTTGGAATAAGGTTCTACAAGAGGTCCTCAGAATCACGGAATCCCACGTCGGAAATAAAACGCCGTTACGACTACACGTAGGACATAATCTTTCCAACGGGGTCTCATCTGAGCGGTGGAATCGATCCAACTCAACGAGTCCTACGTCTCGCAAATCAGAAAGAAACCACCTCCTAATCTTAGTGTATACTCGAAAGCTCGGGTAGAAAGCTTTATCCTCACAAACCATCCCAATAAACCCAACAGGTTAGAAACAAACACAATAATAAAATAAAATAAAACATAAAAGCAAATAAAGCACAAATGCAACAAACAAACTAGGTTTGGCTTGCTAGGCGTCCCCAGCAGAGTCGCCAACTGTCGCTACTCGAAAAATACGCGCAACGACGTGGAAGGCGAAAAGGAAAAGGACAGAAGAGTCACCATCGAACTTTATTTATCCCATGAGGGGAAAGGAAAATATCGAGAAAACCTTAAGAAAGAAATGGATAAGATGGTCTCACAACCAAGAACGGGTTCGGAAGCCGGTTATGCGAGGGGAAGGTATTAGCACCCCTCGCATCCATCGTACTCGATGGGAACCATTTGTTTGTCGATGTGTGATTTTATTTGCTTAAAGATTTTATTATGAAGAGTGTTCCAAAAGATACAGAAAAGGGTTTAGAAACGGGGAATGAAAGGTAACGGGGGAAGAAAGGAAAGAACGGACTTGGTAGGACTTCGCGGTCCTAGGCCTACGTATTCTCAATGGATATGAGAAAATCATAGTCGACGTAGTTCGGGAAACTACTGATATGAGGGATTGTGCTTGCCAAGACATCGCCGTCTTGTGCCTACGTATCCTCATCTGGTATGAGAAATCAGAGCAGCCGTAGTTCGGCCTACGATTTGTTGATGACTTTATGGATGATGCCATCATACGCATTCTAGCAGTTAGGTGTATTGCTGCTCGCTCATTGGAGACTTAGGCATTACCTGTTTGCGGTAGAACGGACGTATCATATCCTTTTTGAAAGATTAGTTATCGCCATGCGAGGCAAGATGTCACATTTGATTTGTTGAATTATTTTTTAGGGGCGAGATAGGTCCTCGGATAGTAACCCCTACGGGTAGTACCCAATTCTTTATCTCAATGTTTTTGTTATGAAAGGGTGTGGCGAACATAGCGTCTTCGTATTGAAAGACGAGTATCAAAACCACACACGCTACAGTGAGCATCTCGACACTCGAAGAGGAAGAAGTCTACACTTAATCCTCTCTCTTTAGTTCAATACAAAGAGAACTTCATTCTCTTATTAAAGTGTTTTTGGTTTTGAATGGTAAGTGCTTTCGCGACATAGACCCCTACGGTAAACGTCAGCACTCGGGATAAGAGAAGGCCTACGCCTAACCACTCCACGACTGTTCAAGTTTTTGTTATGAAAAGAGTTCGAAAATGCACACGGTGCGGGACCGAGGTTTTAGGTGAGAAAGGTTTCGGAAAGGAGTTGTGGAAAGAGATAGGTGGAAGGAGTTGCGTCTTCGTATTGAAAGACGAGTGTCTAAACCACCCACACTATAGTGAGCATCTCGACACTCGGAAAGGAAGAAGTCTACACTTAATCCTTTCTCTTTAATCCAATACAAAGAGAGGTTGATTCTTTATTGAAAGGGATTTTGAAAATGCGCTCGGCGCGGGGCCGAGGTTTTTAGGAGGAAATGGTTTGAAAATATACTCGGTACGGAGCCGAGGTTTTAGGAGAGAAAGTGGATGGTGCAGAGAATACGAGCATCTTCGTATTGAAAGACGAATGTCTAAACCACCCACACTACAGTGAGCATCTCGACACTCGGAGAGGAAGAAGTCTACACTTAATCCTCTCTCTTTAGTTCAATACAAAGAGAACTTTATTCTCTTATTAAATATGGTGAATTGGTTTAACCATTTTTTGAGAAAATCCGCTTGCCGTTGGGTCAAGGGTTTTAGTTGCTTAAAAAGATTTGAGGTGAAGCGAGCAAGGTCGATGGCGACGCACAAAGCAATCGGCTTACAAGGTCAAAAATGGCTCGATGAGAATCGAGAGTTTGTTTTCTTGAAAATAGTTTTTAGAACCAAAGGTAAAAAAAATGACCAACAATAAACATGCATAAAAACCATACCAACACAACGAGTTAATCGACTTTAAAAAAAACAAAACACAAAAAAAACGGAAAAAATTTTTTGAGGTAAAAAAGTCGAAAAAACGTGAAAAACAGGGGTCTGACACGGGCGGTCATGTCGTGTGACACGGCCCGTGTCACAGTTCCAGAGAAATCAGGTTTTTAAGGCAAACAGTGGCGTGACACGGCCGCCCGTGTTGCATGACACGGCCCGTGTCACAAGGTCTGGGGGAAAAATGCAGAAAAACTTAAACAGTGGTGTGACACGGCCGCCCGTGTCACAAGGTCTGGGCCAAAAAAGCAATAAAAACCAAAACAGCGGTGTGACACGGCCGCCCGTGTTGTGTGACACGGCCCGTGTCACAAGTCCTGGGTATTTACACGTTAAAACCTCAAACAGAGGTGCAACACGGGTGGCCGTGTTGTGTGACACGGCCCGTGTCAGGGGACTCAGGGAAAATACGCCATGAAAACTCAAGCAGAGATGTGACACGGGTGGCCGTGTCGTGTGACACGGCCCGTGTCAGGCTACCAGGGTGAAAAACCAAACTTTTCTCTTGTTTTTTGCTTCTTTTTATGGTTCTTAAAAATGGTTTCTTGGTCCCTTTGGAACCTCACACAACATACACAACACCAAATAACTTAACAGAAAGAAATAAATGACAAATGCAAGGTATAAAAAGGGAAAAGTTTGAAGGAATGGATACCAAAGATATTCTCCTTCTTTGTTAAGCCTTTTCTGATTTCGGTTGGATGTACTTCACTCTTCACTCTATGTTGTGAAGATTATGCTCTTCAAGGATGCTCTTGTGTTTCTATGTCACTTTCCTTTTTTCTGTTTTTTTTTTTCTCTCTATTTTTTCTGGTTTTCTCTCTTACTCTTTTCTCTCAATATCTCTATCTCAATCTCTTGTCAATGATAGTGAATGATAGTGAATGATAGTTTTTTTTGCAGCTCCTTCCCTCGTTATCTCACTTTTTTCTGCTGCCTTTTTCTACTGTACAAAAACCACAGCTCTTGCACACTTCTCCATTTTCAGAATTTTCATTCTTGGCAATATCTTTTACCACCTTTTGGTGCAGCCCCACTTTCCTTCCATTTCTAGTATGTTTTTTTTTTTGCTGTATTTTCTTCTACAGCACTCTACCTTTCTATTCATCCTTGTACCCATTGGTTGGTTGATTTGTTTGGACATACTCATGTCACCAATAACACTACCTTTTGGACATCATTTTCAAATTCTGATTTTTGATGTGTATATGTATCAACATAAGGTTATAGCCTTGGTTTTGTGACATAAAATGATTTTGTAATATGATACACATTGCCACTTCTTGCATGGGGCTGTTTTGGACCACATTCAAATTTCCCATGGTTGAACATGCATGGTATTGATCTTGAAATATTCCAACACTGAATTAGCTCTTAAATATTTTTCTTGCATGTTTGTAAGCACAAAGAGGGTCATGTGGACTTGATGGAGCATGGGGGATACCATGGCATGAAGTTATTTTTAGAAACTTGAATTAAGACTAGAAATAGCTTAATTTCCTAAGCATTACTAAGAGTTTGGATTTTGTAACAAATGTGACATTCTTGCAAATGTCATGAAATTTCTCTTTGTAATATTCTTGAATCTAGCCTTGAATTCATGACCCTTGAATTTGGAATGATGGGCCTCCCTTATGACATTGAATTTGAAAGAAATGAAGAAATGAGTCAAGCCTTGAAAGAGGGAAAATTTTGGGGTGCAACAAGGGGGTAGCGAAGGTTCGCTAGGCCTTCGCTGAGCGAGCGAGGTAGCGAACAAAGTCAGAAGCTTCTGTTTGCCTTTGTGAGCTTGTTCGCTGAGCAAACAAGTAGCGAATACTCGCTAGGAGCTCGCTAAGTGAGCAGAGTAGCGAACGTGACAGGATGTGTTTTTCTTTAATGTTTTCCATCCGAGGTCGGATTTCTAACTTAACTTTGATTATTTCCATGCTCGAGGCGTCGATTACGCCGGGATGTATTATACTATGGGTAGCCTTATGGCGTGAATCCTAGATTATTGATTTAATTGAATTATGGTCTTTTGACAAATGTAATACATTGTTATAATTGATTTAAAAATGTATGAAGGATGCATGAGAACATATTGTGTATATGTGTGCATTGTTTGTTAATATATTGATGATATGTACGAATATGTTGTGTGTGCAATCGTTGTGATAATTCTTGAAGAGATGAATTACTTGAATGCATGAGATTAAGATGTCGGTCTTAAATGCATTGAATTGTTGATTGCATATGCATCATTTAGTCAAGAGGCAATGCTTGCTAGTTTCATGGAGACTAGTGACTTGTCCCAAGCCTAGAAGAGTGGGTTTGAAAGCTTAGAGGACGGGCTTTTGGTGGTTGTCGGTCTAGAAGAGTGGACCCGGTTTAATGTAAACCGAAAAAAGATAACAAGTGTTGGTACCACATGGCATAAGTTGCATTGAGTCGTATTGAGTCACATAGCATGAATGTCAACAATATATGAAATATGATTTCGTGTGGACTATGTATATGAGTTAGAATGGATTGTGGTGAGAAATGTAATGTACGTATGCTTTATGTTATGTATGTATATATAATTATATGCATTGGTTATTATGATAATATTTCTCACCCTTCTGCTGTTTTATAATGCTCTATGAGGCATTACAGATTAGGATTGCTGGAGGTTTTCTTTTGGTGAAGTATAGCTTCATTCTTTTGAGTCGGTTGCTCTGATATGTAACATCGGGTAGCTAGGCTTGTAGAGTATTCTTTTGTGATGCATTGTATATGTATCAGCTGATGATGTTTGTAAAATATGAATGATACTATGAACAACTTGATGATGCGTACTTCTATTATATCATGTCTTAAGTAATTCAATGTTTTAGTCTTCCGCTTTAATCAAAACATTGATATGTGGACTCTAAGAGGTATGCTTTACTTTTAGTTGAGATTTACCCCTTTTGTTTTATCTCTTTATGAACATTATTATTTATGTTGTCGTTTCGTGAATAATGTGATGCGCCTCTTTTATACCATGTTATAAACATACTCTGATGAATTTTGTATATGTGATTAAGTGTTTAATTGCATTATTTTGGGGGTATAGAAGGGGGTGTTACATTAAGTGGTATCAGAGCAGGTCGGCCAGTTGGCCAAGTTGTTAACTTGTTTATTCCCTTGTATATCTGATTGTGTGTGACACTATCGATATTGTTTGACCTTGTGAGTTCTGTTTTGAGATACAGAACGATGGTGGCTGGTATGAACGACGAGGCGATTGCGGAGGCTTTGACTAGATTGGCTGGAGCGATCGAGCAAAACCCTCAAGCCTATTTGAATGTTAGGAATCAAGCAGATGATGAATTCCGTGCTTTACGAAGGTTCCAAAGGAATAATCCGCCAGTGTTCAAAGGAACCCATGAGCGTGACAAAGCACAGGTTTGGTTGAAGGCTATAGAAAAGATCTTCCGAGTTATGAATTGTTCGGATGCTCAGAAGGTGCAGTTTGGCACCCATATGCTGGAGGAGGAAGCGGAGGATTGGTGGGGTAATACTCGCCAAAGGTTTGAGGAGAATGAGATGGTGATTACTTGGGATCTTTTTAAAGAGACATTTCTGGAGAAGTATTTTCCAGAAGATGTGTGTGGGAAGAAAGAAATCGAGTTCCTTGAGTTGAAGCAGGGTAACTCTACTGTGGCCGAGTATACGGCAAGATTTGAAGAGTTGATTAAGTTCTATCCCCACTACAACACCGTTAATGCTGAGAGATCTAAGTGTCTCAAATTTGTAAATGGTTTGAGGCCGGAGATCAAACAAGTTGTCGGATATCAGGAGATCAGACGATTTTCTGAGTTGGTAAACAAGAGTAGGATTTATGACGAGGATAGTAGGGCTCGGTCTAGCCACTATAAGAATTTGGGTGATAAGAAGGGAAAGGGTCAATTTCGAGGGAAACCTTATGTGACTCCTACGGATAAAGGGAAACAAAGAGCTGATTATGGTAAGAAGCCAAGTGGGGGAGGAGCCTCTACTCCGGTAAGATGTTATAATTGTGGTGAAGCGGGACATCATGATCCTGAATGCAAAGGTGTTGGGTTGAAGTGTTTTAAGTGTGGCAAGCCAGGCCACAAAGCTATAGAGTGCAGAAGCAGTGCAAATGTGACTTGCTACAATTATGGTGAGCAAGGGCACATTAGTATCAAATGTGATAAGCCGAAGAAGACGCAAGGGAGCGGAAAAGTGTTTGCTTTATCTGGATCAGAAACTGCTAATGATGATCGATTGATCCGAGGTACGTGCTTCATTAATGGTATACATTTGATCGCTATAATTGATACCGAAGCTACGCATTCTTTTATTTCTTTGGATTGTGTTAAGAGATTAAGTCTTAAGTTGTCTGTTATGGGTGGCGGTATGGTTATTGACACTCCTGCTATGGGTTCGGTAATTACCCAGCATGTGTGCTTGAATTGTCCGTTGAGTATTTTTGGTAAAGACTTTGGAGTTGACTTAGTGTGTCTTCATTTAGACCAAATTGATGTCATTCTTGGAATGAATTGGTTGAGGTTCAACCGTGTTTATATTAACTGTTTTGACAAAACGGTTATTTTCCCTGAATCTGACAAAGAAGGGGATTTGTTTATGACGGCTAAGCAAGTGAAGGAGTCGGTGCAAGATGGTGCAAAGGTATTTTTGTTGTTGGCAACTTTGAGTATTGGTGAGAGTGAAGAAATTGTTGTTTTACCAATTGTTCGTGATTTTCCGGAAGTTTTCCCTGATGAGATAAGAGATTTACCGCCGGAATGGGAAGTGGAGTTACGATCGATTTGGTTCCTAGAGCTAGTCCGATATCGATGACTCCATATCGTATTTCCACATCAAAATTGAAAGAGTTGAAGAGTCAAATTGAAGATCTGCTTGATAAGAGGTTTATTTGTCCAAGTGTGTCGCCATGGGGTGCACCAGTGCTGTTGGTTAAGAAGAAAGAAAGTTCTATGAGACTCTGTGTGGACTACAGACAGTTGAATGAGGTGACTATCAAGAATAAGTATCCACTTCCGAGGATTGATGACTTGATGGATCAGTTGGTTGGTGCAAGTATGTTCAGTAAGATAGATTTGAGATTCGGATATCATCAGATTCGCGTGAAGGCTAAGGATATTCTGAGAACTGCTTTTAGGACGAGGTATGGACACTATGAGTATTCTGTGATGCCATTTGGTGTGACTAATGCACCACGTGTGTTTATGGAGTACATGAATAGAATTTTTCATCCCTATTTGGACAAGTTTGTGGTTGTGTTCATTGACGACATTCTAGTCTATTCAAAGAATGAATAAGAGCATGTCGAGCATCTGACGGTCGTGTTATCTGTGTTAAAAGAAAAGCAGGTGTATGCGTAACTTTCTAAGTGTGAGTTTTGGTTGAAGGAAGTGAGTTTACTTGGGCATGTAATTTCAAGTAGAGGTATTGCGGTTGATCCGTCGAAAGTGGAAGTGGTATCGTAATGGGAGACTCCGAAGTCGATTTTTGAGATTAGAAGTTTTCTTGGGTTGGCCGGTTATTATCGGAAGTTCATTGAAGGATTTGCTAAGCTATCATCGTCGTTGACGCAGTTGACTCTGAAAGGTCAAGCTTTCGTTTGGAATGCCAAGTGTGAAGGAAGTTTCCAAGAGCTTAAGAGGAGATTGACGACGGCCCCTGTTTTGATTTTGCCAAACCCGGAAGAACCGTTTGTTGTGTATTGTGATGCTACTTTGATGGGTCTGGGAGGTGTGTTGATGCAAAATAATCAATTTGTAGCTTATGCTTCGAGGCAACTCAAAGTGCATGAGAAGAATTATCCGACGCATGACTTAGAGTTGGTCGTCGTTGTATTTGTGTTGAAACTTGGGAGGCATTAGTTATTTGGTTCGATATTTGAGGTGTTTAGCGATCATAAGAGTTTGAAGTACCTCTTTGATCAGAAGGAATTGAATGCAAGACAGAGAAGATGGTTAGAATTTCTAAAGGATTGTGACTTTGGTTTGAATTACCATCCCGGTAAAGCGAATGTGGTAGCAGATGCGTTGAGTAGGAAATCATTGCATATGTCGATGATGATGGTGAAGGAGTTGGAATTAATTGAGCAGTTTCGTGATTTGATTTTGGTGTGTGAAAGGACTTCTTATGGAGTAAAGCTTGGTATGTTAAAACTAACTAGTGGTATTTTGGACGAGATCCGAGAAGGGCAGAAATCAGATTTGAGCTTAGTTGATCGGTTGACTTTGATCAATCGAGGCCAAGGTGGTGATTTTCGTATTGATGAGAATGGTATTATGCGGTATCGTGATAGAGTTTGTATTCCAGACATTGTTGAGTTGAAGAAGAATATTCTTGAGGAAGGGCATCGTAGTGGATTGGGTATTCATCCGGGTGCTACTAAGATGTATCAAGATTTGAGGAAAATATTTTGGTGGCCTCATATGAAGAAGAATATTGCAAAGTTTGTGTATTCTTGTTTGACTTGTCAGAAGTCGAAGATTGAACATCAGAAACCGTCAGGTTTGATGCAACCGTTGTTTATTCCTGAATGGAAATGGGATAGCATTTCTATGGATTTTGTGTCCGGTTTACCGAGGACGCAGAGTAATTTTGAAGCCATATGGGTTATTGTGGATAGATTAACCAAATCTGCTCATTTTATTCCTATGCGCATGGACTATCCATTGGAGAAGTTGGCGAAGTTGTATATTGAGAGGATTGTCAGTTTGCATGGTATTCCGTCTAGCATTGTGTCAGATCAAGATCCGAGGTTCACTTCGAGATTTTGGGAGAGTCTGCAGAGTGCTTTGATATGAAGTTGTGATTGAGTTCAGCTTGTCATCCTCAGACAGATGGTCAGATAGAAAGAACGATTCAATCACTTGAAGATCTGTTGAGAGCTTGTGTATTGGAGAAGGAAGGAGCTTGGGATGGCTACTTGCCTTTGATTGAGTTTACTTACAACAGTAGTTTTCATTCGAGCATCGGTATGGCACTTTTTGAGGCCTTGTATGGTAGACGTTGCAGGACGCCGTTATGTTGGTATGAGTCGGGAGAGAGTTCGGTAGTTGGACCCGAGTTAGTTCAAGATACTACCGATAAGATTAAGATTATCCAAGAGAAGATGAGGATTTCCCAGAGTCGTCAGAAGAGTTATCATGACAAGAGGAGGAAAGCAATCGAATTTCAAGAGGGAGATCATGTGTTTCTTCAAGTCACTCCTATGACTAGTGTTGGTAGGGAATTAAAGTCGCGTAAGTTGACGCCGCGTTTCATTGGTCCTTTTTAGATTTTGCAGAGGATAAGAGAGGTGGCCTATCGTGTTGCTTTGACGCCATCTCTTACTAATCTTCATGATGTGTTCCATGTATCTCAATTGAGGAAATACATTCCATGTAGTCCAAGTAGATGATGTACAGGTGAGACATACCCTGACTGTGGAGACATCACCTATGCGAATAGAGGATCGGAAGTCGAAGGAGCTTCGAGGAAAAGAGATTGCTTTGGTCAAGGTCGCTTGGGGAGGACCGGCTGGTGGGAATGTAACGTGGGAGCTGGAGAGCCAGATGAGGAAATCTTATCCATAGTTGTTCGAATCAGGTAACATTTTTGAGGACGAAAATTCCTAAAGTGGGGGAGAGTTGTAATAGTCCGATTTTTCATTAATTAATTATTTGCATTAATTAAGTGGGTTAATGAGAATTATTTAATTGATGGGTAATTAATTAAATGAATTATTAGATGTTGGAGAGAACTAGAAGAGAAAGACATATTAAAGAGGAGAGTGGAAAGAAAAGGAAAAGATAGAAACAAAAAGGAAAGAATAGAGAAAGAAGGAAAAAGAGGATAAAAGAGAAGAAGAAGAGGGAAGAACTTGGAATCATCAAGAACAACTCTCAAGCTTTGGATTAATCAAGGTAAGGGTGTGAAATATCATTATATTAACAATGTATATGAATATGTATGCTTGGGTTAGAGTATTGGATGTTTTTCTACAACTTCCATTTTAGGGCATAAATGGATTAATCGGTAGAATCTGAGTTTTTACGGTGGAAAATGAGAATAAGTGGTAGTATTTAGTCGGGAAGATGTTAGACTAAGGTTACGAAACTTGTTCGGTAAGAATCGGTTGGTTTTGGAGAGTTTGGTGGGAGTTGGACAGGAAGAAATTTGGAGTTCGCAGACATTCGCTAGCGTATTCGCTGAGCGAGCTGGTAGCGAACGTTCGTTAAGCGAGCCAGTAGCGAACGGTCCCAGACTTGGACATAATGCATTTTGTGGTGTTCGCTGGTAGAGAAGGGGGTAGCGAAGGTTCGCTAGCCCTTCGCTGAGCGAGCGAGGTAGCGAACAAAGTCAGAAGCTTTTGTTTGCCTTCGCGAGCTTGTTCACTGAGCGAACAAGTAGCGAATACTCGCTAGGAGCTCGCTAATGAGAAGAGTAGCGAACGTGACAGGATGTGTTTTTCTTTAATGTTTCCATCCGAGGTCAGATTTCCGACTTAACTTTGATTATTTCCATGCTCGAGGCGTCGATTACGCCGGGATGTATTATACTATGGGTAGCCTTATGGCGTGAATTCTAGATTGTTGAATTAATTGAATTATGGTCTTTTGACAAATGTAATACATTGTTATAATTGATTTAAAAATGTATGAAGGATGCATGAGAACATATTGTGTATATGTGTGCATTGTTTGTTAATATATTGATGATATGTACGAATATGTTGTGTGTGCAATCGTTGTGATAATTCTTGAAGAGATGAATTACTTGAATGCATGAGATTAAGATGTCGGTCTTAAGTGCATTGAATTGTTGATTGCATATGCATTATTTAGTCAAGAGGCAATGCTTGCTAGTTTCTTGGAGACTAGTGACTTGTCCCAAGCCTAGAAGAGTGGGTTTGAAAGCTTAGAGGACGGGCTTTTGGTGGTTATCGGTCTAGAAGAGTAGACCCGGTTTAATGTAAACTGAAAAAAGATAACAAGTGTTGGTACCACATGGCATAAGTTGCATTGAGTCGTATTGAGTCACATAGCATGAATGTCAACATTATATGAAATATGATTTCGTGTGGACTATGTATGTGAGTTAGAATGGATTGTGGTGAGAAATGTAATGTATGTATGCTTTATGTTATGTATGTATATATAATTATATGCATTGATTATAATGATAATATTTCTCACCCTTCTGCTGTTTTATAATGCTCTATGAGGCATTGCAGATTAGGATTGCTGGAGGTTTTCTTTTGGTGAAGTATAGCTTCATTCTTTTGAGTCGGTTGCTCTGATATGTAACACCGGGTAGCTAGGCTTGTAGAGTATTCTTTTATGATGCATTGTATATGTATCAGCTGATGATGTTTGTAAAATATGAATGATACTATGAACAACTTGATGATGCGTACTTCTATTATATCATATCTTATGTAATTCAATTTTTTAGTCTTTCGCTTTAATCAAAACATTGATATGTGGACTCTAAGAGTTATGCTTTACTTTTAGTTGAGATTTACCCCTTTTGTTTTATCTCTTTATGAAGATTATTATTTATGTTGTTGTTTCGTGAATAATGTTATGCGCCTCTTTTATACCATGTTATAAACATACTCTGATGAATTTTGTATAGGTGATTAAGTGTTTAATTGCATTATTTTGGGGGTATAGAATGGGGTGTTACACAATGTGCAACTAGTTTTGCAGGGAACACAGGCTTCTTAAGGCATAAATATTCCTTGGCATGAGAGCGATATCTTGAACTTGATGGTTATGTAGAATTTATCCTCTTGTAGAGACATTGTGGAATGCTGATGCATTTGGTGATGGCTGTGGGTAATTCCACGTTGCTGATTATGTTCACATGTTGACTATTTGTTTTCTGCTTCAGGTTTCAAGTGGCATTGGCACACCAGACGCCCTTATCCAACGACAGATATCAATTTGGAGTTCAAGGTGGAGCTGTATATCCATGCTAGAGGCTAACTAGGATGTTATATCACTTTTCTAGAAACACAAGTGCTCACAGGCGTTGGAGATTCAAGACCGTCACCCTATGCAAGCCGTCAATTTCTTTCCATGGGTCCTTTGAAAATAGTTAAATAGCCAACTGGTGTAGGCATAACATTTGGATCAAGATGTAATCTTAAGTTACCATGAATATAGCCTTTTATTTGCAACGATTTACTTGCTTGGTCTGGAGCAAATATGTATGACACTTTGAATAGCTTTCAAATTAATAGAGTATCCACCTGATTCAACTCAAATATAGTGTTGTACATTCTTCCTCTTCTGCACCAACTTTCTTCATGTAGTTGCATCATCACCAATTTCGAACCTTTATACGTTCATGTCCATGACTTTGAAATAGCGATTAAGACCTTAATCTTCCAATTGGATTTATTCTTCCATAACCAGAAGGGCTTCTGAATATAATGGGCCTTGGATTGTAAAGACTCATTCATAATTTGTAGCCGGAGCTCCTTTGGCTCTTTGATAGAATTTGTGTATGAAGTGAGGAAGTCATCTCATGGTTCTGGCCTTAAACACATTAAACTGATGTATTTACATCCTCATTTATCGCCTTGAAATCAATGAATATATGCCTAAACTTAATTCAAAGTGGATTTACTTTATGCAAATATCTGACATTATCTTCTTGCGATCTGAGTCATGAAAGTGGCTAGTACACTCTAATGTTGAGTTGAACTTGTAAAATCTTCTTAAATTAGGCTTAAACTCTTTAATTGTGAACTTTTGAACCTCAACTGAGCTAGTCACGTCCTTGTGATGTTTGGCTGTAAGAATCTATACTCTGGCACCACTGCACTTGCATGGGTTGGTTGGCGATGAAACATAAAATATTAAATTAAAGTCGAATAACAAAAACAAGAAAAAAAAAGCGCAAAAAGAGGTGGGATCTCGCGGTCAAAAATTAGGGTGTGATAGATGCCCCTATTTAAGTTACTTCTATCCAGAGATACGGAGATAGAAATCTCCGTCTTGACGAGATAGGAGGGACTTAAATATAAACATTGCACGAATTTTTGGCCCTAAGAAGCCACCGAATGCGGATGATATGCAATGATATGAAAATGCGAGACAGACAGTCCTGTGAGGAAAAGATGTCACAGGGAGGTGAAATGGACACAACACACGAGAAACAAAGGAGCAGCAGACTCAACGGAGCGAGACCCCACAGGGACAGGAAACAAACACCAATGGAGAATCTCCAAAGTAGCAATGGTACATACACCAAGGATATAGCGACTTAAGCAATAAATGAGAACCTTGTAATCGAATGGTAGTTTATTACCAACATGGAGCGATCCAGACGGCGGTAAGAACTATAGTGACTTTTTTTGAATAGTTCAGTTTTGTTTCGTATTCTTTTCTTTGTCTTCCCTTTTTTATTTTTTCTATTGAAATCCAACTGGAAATAGTAAAATGTATAAACTCCCCGAGCGTCGTGGTATGGGAACCATGAGCTGGTCTCAGTCTCTGATGTAGAACCTCCCCGAGCGTCATGGTATGGGAACCATGAGTTGGTCTCAGTGTCTGATGTAGAACCTCCCCGAGCGTCATGGTGTGGGAACCATGAGCTGGTCTCAGTCTCTGATGTAGAACCTCCCCGAGTGTCATGGTGTGGGAACCATGAGCTGGTCTCAGTCTCTGCCTAAAATGATGAAAACCCGTGCGAGCATCTTCACAGGGGTTGCAAATTTTATAGATTGTAGAATCATTATAGTTTGTAGATGTAATTTGTAGATTGTAGATGTCAATGTAGAACTTTTGTAGATTGTAAAATTTCTTGGCTGTGAGCCATAATGTATTGGAGGTTGTAAAACTTTCCCGGGGATCTTCAGGAGGTGTAGGCCGGTTGATATGTAAAATATGTCTTCTCGAATAAAGAAAGACTAATTGTAAATTTCCTCAACTTCTCAGGGGAGACGTCGCTTGATAGAAATAAACTTGCGTGATGAACTCACTGGGGAATTCATCTCCGAGGAGCATTTTTATTGTAGTTGCAAAATATTTGAAATTTTTATAGTGGAAATTCTCAAATAAAGAAAAGTGTCTTGTAATGTATTTGGCGGACTTCTCTGATGGATGTACGAAGCGATGCCATTTGACGAATTGATGATGTTGAAGAACCCACTGAGGGTGAACGAACCGTCTTGTAAAAACTATCGTTTGTCATTTTGAATAAGGTCTTAGTCAAAACGAGTTGCTCAAATAAAGAGATTGTTTATAGCCCCAAATGTAGATGGTTGAGGAAACCTTGTGATAATACTGTTGAAAAATGTCTGTCTTGTAAAAATTCTTCGGAACTATTCTTCCTGGGGAATAGAGTGCAAAATAAATGCACACTTGATCCATGTTCAAAAGTTGGAGATTATCCACAATGTGATTGCCAAAGCCCGAAATTCATATCGGGAAGTAGCTGAAGAGAAATTTCCAAGCAAAACTCGACCATTGAGGTATGAACTCAAATGGAATATACTGGAATAACCGTCTTCCACGAGGATTGAACTTCATGGGGAAAGTAGAAACGTTGTGCTCTTTTTGCCTAGGGCTGACAACTCTATTTGGAGGGATAAGACACACCCAAATGCCTGGGGGTAACCACGGCCAAAGCGATAGAATAAAACAAACACAAAGAGATGCAACAAAAATGCACATGCCATGCTACCTATCTATATGCTATGCGTATGCTGACAAACTGGGAGAGGCGAAAATAAACGACTCAAACGGAAGGGTACCCAAGCAAAATCTCCAAAGACCTCTTATCACCTGTAAAGAAATCTCGAACGTAAACGAACTTCATCTCTGGATAAAATAAATATCCCACCGCCTCTGGTAATCATATATGATTGACGTTCCTCCATGGATGAAATAAACATCCATGGTCATCCTTTAGTTATTCAAATATCAAGTAAAACAAATTTTCAAATAAATATGGATTTTGCTATCAAGGATAAAGATTTTTGATAAATGAAAGAAGAAAGAAAACTTGTATTGAATGGTGGTCCACAGAAAGGCGAGACCCCAGTATTACAGTGTTGGAAAATAATAGGGATTACATCAAGGGAATAACAACCTTCTTTTCCTAAGTTAACGAGAACTTCCCAAGTTATAAACGAAATACCTTTTGACAGCGTCCATGTTCACAGGGCGAGTGATGTCTTCTACATCCATTGTTGCTAACATCAGAGCACCTCCTGACAAAACCTTTCTTATCACGTACGGTCCATCATAGTTCGGGGCCCATTTTCCTCTGACGTCAGTGAGAAAAGACTGAATCTTCTTGAGCACGAGATCGCCTTCCTTGAATACACGAGGTCGAACTTTCTTGTCAAATGCCTTATTCATCTTTTGTTGATACAACTGCCCATGGCATAGCGCCGCCATCCTCTTTTCTTCAATTAAGTTCAACTGATCATATCTGTTCTGGCACCATTCAGCTTCTGATAACTTTGCATCCATCAAAATCCTCATAGAAGGAATCTCAACTTCTATCGGGAGTACTGCTTCCGTGCCGTAGACGAGTGAAAATGGAGTTGCCCCAGTCGATGTGCGCACCGTCGTACGATACCCATGCAAGGCGAACTGGAGCATCTCATGCCAGTCCTTATAAGTAACGACCATTTTCTGAATGATCTTCTTGATATTCTTGTTAGCGGCTTCAACAGCCCCATTCATCTTTGGTCTGTAAGGAGAAGAATTATGATGCTTGATCTTGAATTCTTCGCACAATTCTTTCATCATTCTGTTATTCAAATTGGAACCATTATCTGTAACAATCTTGTTCGGCATACCATATCGGCAGATAAGCTGATTCTTGATAAATTTAACAACCACATGTCGAGTTACATTAGCATAAGAGGCTGCCTCGACCCACTTTGTAAAATAATCAATGGCTACTAAGATGAATCGGTGTCCATTGGATGCTTTTGGCTCTATCATCTCAATCATATCAATTCCCCACATAGAGAACGACCACGGGGATGAGATGACATTCAACAAAGTCGGAGGCACATGAATCTTATATGCGTAAATCTGACACTTGTGACATTTTCTAGCAAACTTGTAACAATTTGATTCCATTGTAATCCAATAATAACCAGCTCTTAAGAGTTTCTTAGCCATGGCATGTCCATTGGCATGAGTGCCAAAGGATCCTTCGTGAATCTCCGTCATCAACATATCTGCTTCTTGTTTGTCAACACATCTCAGCAAGACCATGTCAAAATTCCATTTGTATAACACATTATTACTCAAAAGAAAACTCTCAGCCAACCTTCTCAAAGTTTTCTTATCTTTGTCAGAAGCTCCCAAAGGATATTCTTTAGTTCTAAGGAATACTTCAATGTCGTGGTACCAGGGTTTGCCATCTTCAACCTCCTCGACGACAAAGATGTAGGCGGGTCTATCAAGACGTTTTACTTCGATCCGAGGACACTCATTCCAAAAGTTCACCACAATCATTGAGGCCAAAGTTGCCAGCGCATCTGCCATTCTATTTTCATCACGAGGGATATGATGAAAGTCGACTCTGTCAAAGAACGGTAGCAGTCTTCTAGCATAATCTTTGTATGGGACCAAATTATCTTGTCGAGTTACCCATTCTCCTGTGATCTGGTAGATTACCACTACAGAATCACCAAACACATCCAAATTCTTAATTCTCAAATCTATTGCTTCCTCAAGACCCATAATGCATGCTTCATACTCAGCTTCATTATTAGTACACTTGAATGTTATTCTGGAAGTAAATGGGATGTGGGTCCCTTGAGAAATCACAATAACATCACCTATCCCTTTTCCATGAGCGTTAACAGCTCCATCAAAAACTAAACCCCATTGAGATCCGGGTTCTGGTCCTTCACCATGCAAGGGTTCTTCACAATCTTTCATCTTTAAAAACATAAAATCCTCGTCGGGAAAGTCATCGTTTGAAGGTTGATAATCCAAAATAGGCTAGTGAGCCAAATGATCAGCCAAAACACTTCCTCTAACAGCTTTTTGAGTATGATACTCGATATCATACTCGGATAACAACATCTTCCATCTAGCAATCTTCCCAGTCAAATCGGGTTTCTCAAAAATATACTTGATAGGATCCATCTTCGAAACTAACCAAGTGGTGTGATTCAGCATATACTGGCGCAAACGTTTGGCGGCCCACGCAAAAGCACAACAAGTCTTCTCTAACATAGTGTATCTCGTTTCACAATCGGTAAATTTCTTGCTCAGGTAATAAGTGACATGATCTTGCTTTCCTGTTTCATCTCATTGACCGAGTATACAACCCATTGAATCTTCCAAAACAGTCAAATACATAATCAAAGGTCGGCCTTCAACTGGCGATATCAGGATAGGTGCTTCGAGCAAATACTCTTTGATACTATCAAAAGCCTTTTGACAATCTTCAGTCCAAACATACCCTTGTTCTTTCCTCAGGAGCTTGAAAATAGTTTTACATGTAGCAGTCATGTTGGATATAAACCTAGTGATGTAATTCAAACGTCCCAAAAATACTCTGACTTGTTTCTCGGTGGTAGGAGCTGGCATTTCCCGAATAGCTTTCACCTTGTCGGGGTCCACTTCAATCCCTCTTTGACTGACAATAAAGCCCAACAGCTTCCCTGATCATACTCCAAATGTACACTTGTTGGGGTTCAGACGGAGTTTGTATTCCCTCAAACGACCAAACAACTTAGACAAGTGTTTAACCTGATCATCCTCAGTCTTCGACTTAGCTATCATATCATCATATCATGGAACAAAGTAGTCATAGCTCTCTGATATGTTGCCCCTGCATTCTTTAATCCAAATGGCATAACTCTGTAACAAAAGGTGCCCCAGGGCGTGATGAATGACGTCTTCTCTCTGTCCTTGGGAGCCTTTCTAATCTCATTGTAACCTGAAAAACCGTCCATAAAGGAGAAAACCTCATATCTTGCGGTACTGTCAACCAAAATGTCAATGTGAGGTAACAGAAAGTTATCTTTCGGACTGGCCTTATTCAAATCCCTATAATCTACACACGTGCGAACCTTACCATCCTTCTTCGGAACGGGCACAATATTAGCCAACCAGGGCGGATATTCGGCAGTGACAAGGAAACCTGCATCAATCTGTTTTTGTACCTCTTCCTTAATCTTTAGAGCCATGTCCGGTCGAGTTCTTCTGAGCTTCTGCTTTACTGGCGGGCACTCCGGCTTCAAAGGTAGACGATGTTCAACTATAGCAGTGTCTAATCCAGGCATATCCTGATATGACCAAGAAAACACATCAACAAACTCTCCGAGCAAAACGATCAACTCTTTCTTCACCTCAGGCTTGAGCAAAGCTCCAATTCTCACTTCCCTACGAATTTCCTCTGTTCCCAAATTGATTACTTCCACAGGCTCTTGATGAGGTTGGATAACTTTATCTTCTTTCTCAAGCAGTCGGGAAATCTCTTCTGGAATATCATCTTCTTCGTCTTCAGCTTCATACACGGGAAACTCAAAATTCGGAGAAGGCAGTGGATCATTTTTCCCAGGATGTAATTTATGTAGCAATTTGCGCAAGTGATATAATTTTTAATAAGTTTTAGTAAAGTGGAAAGTGTGTGTTATTTCTACTTATTATTTTCCAACATCATAAGTAAATATAAGAGAAATAACACACAAATGAAAATGAAAGTGATTTATTGATGATAGCAAAAACCAAAAAGACACGCCCAACAAGGTCACCTTTGCCTTGGGCAGAGCAAAGGGAATTATTTAAAAATAAGCCCTAACAATGCAGTTTCACCTTGGGCAGAGCGAGAAAATTTAAAAACAAATGCTTTACTTTGATATATGAACGACAGTAGGGGCCTCAACCACACTCTAGTTTTTCACCAAAATTCCTGGGGTTACAAAGTTTGGAACATCCCCATCTGAATCTTCCTCAGTCACAATGTAGACTCCAAAGCTGTAGTCAAACTCATCTGAAACATAACCTGGATCTTCCATATAAGGCTCATAATCTTCATAAGGGATGGAGGACCTTGCATAACCATCTGATATGTAACCTTCATGCTCATCCTCTAACACAACATTAACTTGAGGAAGATGGACGACCCCTCCACTACCGAACACTTCATTAATCAGCGGAAACCCTTGATTCTTGGTAGTTTGTTGAGCAGAACTGCTGGTGAAACCAAGACCTTCCTTATTTCTGTTATCTGGCAAAGACAACACCTTACCCCAAATTGTCGGAGAACCGTCGTTCACTACACGTTGTGCATCTTTGAAAGATGACATAGATGCCTGAGATCTCTGGACACCCTCGCCCATAATAGACAAAGCTTGAAATTGTGTACCAACTTCTTCCTCAGCTTCAACATATGAGAATGATGACAAATGACTCACCACTAAGGCTCGTTCCCCACAAACTGTGACCGTTTTCCCTTCAAAAACATATTTCAACTTCTGATGCAGGGTGGAAGTGACTGCCCCAGCTTCATGTATCCATGGCCTCCCTAGAAAAGAGCTATAGGCGGCAAGAATGTCCATGACTTGAAATGTGATCATAAAAGTTTGCAATCCAATAGTCTTTGGTAAATCTACTTCGCCAATTACTGTCTTTCTAAACCCATCAAAAGCTTTGACGATAACATGACTTGGCCTCATCGGCGGTCCCTGATAGGATAGCTTAGATAGAGTAGTTCTAGGCATCACATTTAGAGAAGATCCAGTATCAACTAACACACTGGACAAAGAATCATTTCCGCAGTTCACAGAAATATGTAAAGCCATGTTATGCTTCTTCCCTTCTTCGGGGAGATCGTCCTCATTAAAACCCAGATTGTCACATGAAGTAATACTACCAATGATGTTGTCAAACTGTTCCACAGTCACATCTTGTTCAACATACGCTTGCTCTAAAATCATCTGGAGCGCTTCTCTATGAGCCTCAAAACTCATCAGCAGTTGCAACACAGAAATCTTTGACGGAGTTTGCAGAAGCTGATCTGCAACCTTATATTCACTTCTCTTGATCACCTTTAGACATTCATCTGAATTGGACAAATTGGATTCACCAGATTGCCCCACAATTGGATCTTTTCGTTGTTCGGATGAGACCTCATTTTCTTTTGGTAGTGCAGTCGGGTAAACTCGACCACTCCTTGTTACTCTACTGACATCTGCAATGTTAACTATTGAAGGTACATTGGGCAAAGGCACTTCCTTCCCATTTTCCAACATTGTGGCGTTGTATCTGTAAGGGATAGCCCTACTAGAAGTGTAAGGGACGGGTCCAGGCACGTTGATTACCAAAGGAGTAACAATTGGCTTTCTGCTATTATACACGATTTTGATACGCTCCACTTCCTTAATGTGAGGCACTATAACACAAACCTCTTCGGCCATTTCATCTGAAACTTCCTGACCATTATCTGCCAAACAGTCTCGAATCATGTTGACGGAGGGTGAACCATGCGGGGGTAACGGGTTAACCTGCACATTAGGGTCGGAATCCTTGAAGGACAAAATTCCGCACTTAATGAGCCTCTGGACATCTGTTTTCATACCAAAACAACTCTCAATATCGTGACCTGGAGCACCCTGATGGTAAGGACAACACTTTTCAGCTATATAAGAGGGAGGAGGATTTGCGGGAACCATAGGTGGAGCTTTTGTCTGAATATGGCCCTTCTGGATCAAAGCTGGAAACAAATCAGCATACTTCATAGGAATTGGATCAAAGTTTATCTTTCTGTACACACGACCCTGATTGTTGAATGGATGATTCTGCTGAGGATACTGCGGATTTTGCTAAGGCTGTGGCTGTTGAGCAATGGGGGACTAAGGATGCTGACTCGGTTACGGAGACTGTTAAGGCTGATAAGCTGGAGCATTAAACACTGGTGATACTGCCGCAACTTGGTGTGATGGCGAATACCTTTTCCTAAATTGTCCCTTTTGAACGGCGTTCACACCCTGCTCTTTTTTCTTCACAAAACTACTCCCATACTTCTTATTAGGAGCATTCTCCTCTTTAGCCAATCTTCCTTCACAGACACCTTCTTCTAAGCGCATTCCCATATTAACCATTTCAGTAAAGTCACTGGGTGCACTGGCTACCATTTTCTCATAAAAGAAAGGACCAAGGGTCTTCAGAAAAATCTTGGTCATCTCTTTTTCTTCTAACGATGGTGTGACTTGCGCGGCTAACTCGCGCCAACGTTGGGCATATTCCTTAAAATTCTCATTATCTTTCTGTGTCATAGCCCTCAATTGATCACGGCCAGGAGCCATGCCCAAATTATACTTATACTGCTTGACAAAGGCTCCCCCTAGATCATTGAAAGTCTGAATCTTCGTACTATCTGTCGCTACTGCGAAAATCGGCGCCGACTGAACAGAAGAGTCGCCACCGTGCGTTATTTATCCCACGGGAGGGAAAGGAAACGCTCAGAGTAAACCTCGCACAACACGGGAAAGGTATGGTCGTCGCAACCAAAACCTGGATTCGGGAGTCGGTTACGCAAGGGGAAGGTATTAGCACCCCTCACGTCCGTCGTACTCGACGGGATCCACGCTTGTTTTCGGGTATGGATTGTTATTCTATCTACGCTAAAGGTCTGGGGTTAAGAAGAAAATAAAATGAAAATAAAATGACTCGGCAAAGTATCGCACTTTATGCCTACGTATTCCCGTCTGGAACGAGAAATCAGAGTCAACGTAGTTCGCCTACCTACGGGAAAGGAGGGGAAGGTTGCTCGCTAGGATATCGCATCCTATGCCTACGTACTTTCACACGGCATGAAAGATCAGAGCAAACGTAGTTCGGGCCACGTACGACACAAGTCTGTCCTTGATTGATTTTATTCCTTCTGAAAAAGGTTTTTCTTGATTAACAGTCCCAGCGGACAAAAATGACGTCTTGATGAGTTCACATTCTTTTACGGAAGAAGTGTCTTTTATTGTGTTTGAAATCTTTATGTGTTTTTCTGTTTGTTTGAGAAAGAAGAGACAGAACTCTAAACTACGGTTGCGAAGGGAAACAAACTAACCTAATGTTATCATGCATGGGTTAAGACCTAGTGTCTATCATGCTCCTCTCTTGCACAGAGAGAAACAGAGATCCTACGGGATAGGCAGAAGCAGAAACAATAACAGATATAATAAAGCAGTAAAATGCATGGATGCAACAATACAAGCGAGGCAAGGGAGTCCCACTCAACCTCGAACCTAGAAAACAATGGGCAAAAGTGAACAGGCTTCACTTTCAACCCAACAGGGTAAACAGCAAACAATACAATCCAGAAAACCAATCAATACATCAGCAATGAAATACAGCAATAAAAAGAAACAGCATCAGCAGCTCTGCATCAACATCTGGCTTCAAGCAATCTCCAATCAGCTACAGGCTTCAACAAGCATCAATCTCCATCTTCATGGCCTTCAGGCAAGGGCTTTGATCATCAGTCTTCTATCTGCAATGGCTTTTCTTCAAGCTCAAACCTCCAGGATGAGGAATCAGTCACAAGAGTGAAGTGAATGAATGTTAGACAGTCAATTACCTACCAAGGGTGGTTCATCAACTGTTAACATTAAACAGAAAGTTTCCTCTCAAAAGTTCTATCTTTCAAATATATTCACTGATCCTTCCAAAGGAAGGAGGTGGATATTTGAAAGAGACTTTGAATCATAGAGAAAGGATGGATGCAGACAAGGCATTCCATGTTTGAGAAACAAGCTTTCTAATCTAGAGCTCTGCCTAGCTCCTAAACCCTAGTCTCCTCAGCAGCTACTAGCAAGAACCTCCTCTCCAATTCTGACAGTTGATCTTCAATCTTTGAATCTCCAATGGTCTTCATCTTCTCAAATCTTCAGCTTCCCCAAGTCCCCAGACAATCCCAATACCCAAGCAAGCAAGCAATAAATCCCCAGAGGGCACACCACACCAGTCAATCAGATATAACAGACAGTATTAATAGCAGTAGGGGAATCCTGACTTTTTCTAAGGGGATCTAATAACTACCCATAGCCCCTATAGTCCCATAACTAATCTAGTTAAATCCTAAGTCCTAAGGGAAATGAATTGATTCTCCTAAGTAATCACCTAAAAACCCTAATTTGTTCATGTTATTCAAGCCTACATTAAGCACCTGAAATTAATTCCTAAAAATGGGAACTAAATTGAATCTACAAGTTGAACATCTAATCTAAGCAACCTAAAAAGAATGGACAAAAAATATGAAAGCATTTAGTAGAACAAAAATTAATAAAATCATGCGTGAAATGAAGCTATTTAAAATGACATTTATTTAGAAAATAAGAGAAAAATATCAAATAAGAATAAAAATGCAATTTTATTTAATGACAATTTTCTACACATTCCAATGAAAATGATGTAAAAAGAATGAATTAAAAATGATTTTTTATGTATTTATTATGAATTTTTAAAATTGGTAAAAATTAAAATGAATTAAAAAATAATTGAAATTAAAATGAGAGGGAGGGGGTACTAATAGAAACCACGCCTAGTTGATTTCAGGATGGGCCAAGCAGACAGGGGGTGTGAATAGAAAGTTGGCATTAGGCCCAGAATCACTCAGCAGCAATGAAAAATAAAAAGAGGCGCAGGGGGTGGAAATAGAAACAGATTCATGTGTAAACTGATTGGGCTTGGTAACTGGGGGGTGGGGATATCAACATTCACTCAGGCCCGCCCGTTTCAATTAATGAAACGGTGCGTTTAGGGCACCAACTCATCTCCCTCCAAAATCTGCTTCAAATGAGAGCCACACGATGGCTTCCCAAGTCAAAGGTCCAACATGAAATGGACGCATACGATTTCGTCTTCTCCAATGGATCCTCTAGGGTTTCTGAAACCCTCATGCACATGCCATGAACGTCCAATATTCAATCTCTCGGTTCTCTCTCTCCAGGCCATGAAACGCCATGCTATAAACATGAAAAACATTCTAAATCTCTCCCTCTATAAGCCTATGGTCTTGGATTGCCTTAAAACTCAACAAATCAACAAACCCGATCGAGGCAAGTTCTGGTTACCATGAATATACTCTGCAACTCACCAACACAATTCTCCATCAAACTTACACTAATCTAATCTATGACTAATGGTGATTATCCTGCGCTAACAACCTAAGATTATAATGCACTAACCTAAGAGTTCTAGGTCCTAACAGTTTTTACAACCTGCTAACAATCATCATCAAACCACTCCAAACTCATCCTAATTGCTCTACTAACATCCTACATCACATTTATACTAACAAATCTATGCTAAACTAACTACATCAAGCTGTGGCAGAGAAAATGCACCTGGTGTGAAATCTTGTGGATGATGATGAATCTTGTGGATCTGAGGCTTGTGAGGCTTGGATCTTGATCTACACTTGCACTGCTTGATTCTGTATGCAACACTTGAATGAAACTTGGCTTGAATTGTGCTGTCAACTTGAAATTGCAATTTTGATGTTGATGATGGAAGTGCTCGAAAATGGAGTGATCACACTTGGTTCTTGGTTGAATTCTGATCTATTATGATGAATCAGTATAATGAAGTTGATTTTGATGATGATTGGTGAAGAATTTGAGAGATTGAAGTGAAATTGCAAAGAGAAAGAATGAGAGAATTTGGGAAATTCTTGGTGAAAAATGAAGCCAACCCTTGATCAATATTCATTTCATGAATATATATGGCTCACATGAACATTCTAGATCCATCTTACAATTTCCCTTGCCTTCCAACTTTGATCCATTTTGGCTATGTTTCTTAAAATGCAAGTAATCAAGGATAACTTTGAAATCTTCCACTAAACTCAAAAAAGTGCTTGAACCATTGTCTTTAGAATGTCTTTTCCATTCAAAATCATATATTGGAAGTCTCCATTTGGACTTATAAATCTCCCAAACCATTTTTCATCTTGACTTTATTCAAATTATAAGCCATTTTAGTTCAAATTTGGACCAATCATGCAACTTCATGCTATGAGCTTTTCCAACAATTTGTGACCTTCTTTCTAGACTTAAAATCACATTTGGAGCAAGTTTGATGTTGTAAGTTTTTCCATTTGAGGCCTCCTTGTATGAGTTTTGGACATAGGTTAAAATGACCTGTAATTCACAAATGCCCAAAATACCGTTTGCTTGCCAAGACCATAAGTTGAGTTCCACACATCATATGAAGGCATGCTATACCATTCTAGAAAGCTAAGCCAATGAGGAACAATTCTTATGTTGACCAAGAATTCATTTGAAACCTCCTTGAGGGGTAAAACTAGCTTGGAAGTCAAGTCACTTTCACAGACAAAATTTCAGATACCCCAGATGACCTGTAACTTGCAAGGACCATAACTTGAGTTCTATAAATCTCCTTGATGTCTTCCACCACTCAAATTAAAGGTCTTGAGATCCTCTACAAGTTTCATGTAGGCCAAGAAGCCATTTGAAGCTTGAATTTTGACTTATCTTGCTTGGAAATTTGACCTAAACTAGGGGATTTTACACAGAAACCCTAATTTAGAAACTCCTCTTCTCCTTGATTTCTCTTGAATTCTCCTTGGCATATCTCCATATCCTTCTTTATATGTCCAATGATGAACCCCACATCTCTCCACTAGACTTGAATGCCCCTTAAATCAGTCAATTGACCTAGGGTTGACCTAGGGTTGACCCAGATGAAACCCTAGTTGACTGCCTTCAGCTATAGCTCTTGTGCTCTCATCAATGACTTGTTTTATTCTCCAAATGACTTTCTAAGTCTCTCATAATGTCTGGATACTCTCCATGCCTTCAACTCACAGCTCACAACCCTCTTGTTGACCCTCAGATACCCTCAGCTAGGAGATGGACTCAAGGTTTGATCTGCTGAGCTTCTTGCTTTCAAATTCTTTCCTGATGACTTGAATAAGATTGAATTGGGATAATAACCTCTTGATAGGCTTCTAGAGATGAGAATCATGATTGGTCCCCTGTTGAATGACTTGCTATGCTTATGCTATGCAGATGGTTAGTCCATGTACATGACTCTATATGCAAATGCTAATGATATTGAAACATAAACCCAAGGAACAAGGTTGGGCAAATTTTAGGGTGCAACAGCTGCCCCTATTCAAGCGACTTGGACCCGATTGGGTGAAGAGCCCGGAGCCTTCAGACATTCGCGGTACGAGACGGTTGAATACTAGGAACCCAGAAATTTGCCAACCGCAAAACTAAATTGCGCTTCTGCTTGAGGAACGACATTCATCAGCTGAATCTGACTGTTACAGCAACCCACTGATCTCGTGCGACTGTGCTAGGGATTGTCTTCATCATTTTGAAAAGGATTCTGTCATAACAGATCGCTTGCTTGTCCACGTTAAGACTTTGTCTGTCATCCATACGAAGAAATCTCAACTAAACCTGTCCACGTTAGGACTCCACTTGCTGTTAACCCAGAAAAATCTCGGCAACTCTGCTGGGGATAATTCGTCTGTATTTCCATAAACTGAATCGTCCACGTTAGGAATAACACTCTTCTACATTAGGAGTAACACCTGTCCACGTTAGGAATAACATCGTCCACGTTAGGAATCATTTCTTCGGTATCTGTCCACGTCAGGACTAACCCTTTCATCTTTCCACGTCAGGAAGCAATCTTCTTTCCGCGTAAGGAGAACTATACGAATCTGTCCACGTAAGGACTCCAATACCACTTGACACGTCCGCGTCGGGACTCCAATCTTTCCGCGTAAGGAATTCAACTTTGGTTCTGAACCTGTCCCCGTCAGGACTCAACTTTTCTTGAATCTGTCCACGTAAGGAACCCAATTTTTCCACGTAAGGAGTAAATCTTCTTCTTCCACATTAGGAATAACTTCTTTGATCTGTCCGCGTCAGGACTAAACTCTTCCACGTCAGGAATAATCTCTTTCTTTCCACGTCAGGAATCAATCTTGATATGTCCGCGTGAGGACTCAATCTTTCCACGTCAGGAATAAACTCGTCTTTCCACGTAAGGAAACCTTTTTTTTCTTCCACGCAAGGGATGCTCTTGATATGTCCACGTAAGGACTCTAATCTTTCCACGTAAGGAATACCAACTTCTTTCCGATTTGTCCGCGTCAGGACTCATTTTTCCACGTAAGGAATGCCATCTTAAGCTGTCCACGTAAGGACTCCACTCTTTCCACATCAGGAATCACCTCTCTTGATTTGTCCGCGTCAGGATACCGATATCGTCTTGATTTGTCCACGTTAGGACTCAGGCGTCTTCGACCCGCTGAGGAAATAAGACTTGTCCACGTAAGGACTCACACATTGGTCTGATCTGTCCGCGTCAGGACACCAACACAAAGAGTAATCACTTTTGTCAACGTCATGACCTCCCATTCCACTAATTTCGAGAAACTGAATCTGTCCACGATAGGACTAACACACCCCACCAATATAAATCTGTCCACGTTAGGACGCCCACTTCTGAAGAAATCCCGTCAATATAGGAATAAATTGTCCACGTCAAGACTTAGTTCTCCAATGATCCTCACCCACAAACTTCTTAACACTGACGTGACAGCGACTTTGAGGCGGACTCTACTGAGGATGTCTGGAAACCAAACTATCGGACGCCTGTTCTGATAACCGGCGATGGCCTCTGAAATTCTGATTCATGGAACCCTTGATGACAACTAATTCTGCCTGGGAATAAAGAGAAACTTATCCTGGCCACTCTGGCGGGGGAAATAAGAGACATTTGCATAAATGACTCTGTTAGAGACAAAGAGAATCTCATCATGCTAACTCTGTGGGGGAATACTGCCGAAACTGACATTATCATTGAATATCTCATGCCGAGATCTTGAACGTTTGGTAATTCATTTGAGCAAGAGTTCTCTCCACCTGAACTGCTAAAGTACAGAAATTGCTTCAGCAAAATAAATGCTGGAAGGATAATGCCGACTCCGCCGGGGATAGCCAGATGCTACAGAATTATTCCAGCAAAATAAATGCTGGAAGGGTGAAGTCGACCCTGCTGGGAAATTGGGAACTCAAGCCGAGCAACTTGTTGAGGTGACCCCTGCTGGGGAATATAACTCTTGCTGGGGAATAGCAGATGTGCATAGTATGATTGGACTTTCTGCTGGAGAGTGAACTGATATTACACAGTATCCCTGACAAAATAAATGACAGGACCCACCATCAACTCTGCTTTGGAGAGTCTTGATCTTCGAGTTCCACTGGAAGGAATGAAAACACTTGCAAAGAGAATTCCGCTGGGGATGGGAGGATTCTCTCGGGGAAAATTAACTGACTCCACTGGGGGAGAGTGCATGACCCTGCGGGGAAAGATGAACCTGTCTGAATACAGCCTCACGATCTTGGAATCGCCAAACTCTGTTGAGGACGAATAACTTTTCTGAAGCACGTCCTTTGGATAAGCTACGGCTAGCTGGGGAATTCTATCCTTCTGCAGGAAGAACCTGCATGACCTGCGTGAAGGCTGAGTCTTTCGTTATTGCAATCTTTCGATCATCTTCCTCGTACGGTTATGAAACCTGCAACAACACAAACAAGACACAACAAGCCTATGCAATCAAATCAATTCAGGTTAGTGACGTTACACTCAGTTAATTCAAAGCTTTAACAATTGTTGGCAAGGGCCAGCGATGTTATACTCATGCTAGCTTCAATAAACTTAGGCGTTTTATCATGCACAAAACAGTAAAGAACCAGCATCAAGTACTGAATAACATATTTCCATTGATTGGGCCCCTGAATGGGCGGAGTTTTTGTACATGGGATGTAACTCCTGAAAAGAGGAAGCTACGCAAAGCAAATACATAAGTATGCACAAGAAGCATGAATATTTTGACAAATTAAATTTTGTACGCATGTCGGCAACGGGATGCAGATGAACACCACGAACTGATCCTCCCATGACTCATCCGACTCCAATGCTTTCCCGGTATCCCCACTTCTGAAGAGATTGTATCTGATAGCTGGCTCCTCAAATATATTCTCCCGCATTGATGCTCATTGCAATATCGAATTCGGACCGCAGTCATTTGCTTTTCAAATCCCTAACTTTTGCGTGAACCGCCCTTTACGGGTTTTCAGTTCACCGGGATACCCTTTTTTGCCGAAGCCGCCCAGTGTAGGTTTTCAACTTCGCGGGTGTACATTTTTTTTTAATTTTATCCCTAACTTTTGCCCGAACCTTTCATTCTGTTTTTGGTTCGCCAGGATGCCCCATTTTTGCCTGGATTCTCTTTTTCTGTCCAGCGGGTCTATTTTAAGCAAAGTATTTTTTAACTGCGTCCGAATTCACAGGTGACGCAAAGTCTTCTCCGTCCATGGTGGACAACAACAACGCTCCTCCTGAAAAGACTTTTCTGACAACGTATGGCCCTTCGTAGTTGGGGGTCCACTTGCCCCTGTGATCTGCTTGCGGCGGGAGAATCCTTTTTAGCACAAGGTCGCCCGTCTGAAAGCTTCGCGGAAGTATCTTCTTGTCGTACGCTTTCTTCATTCGTCTTTGGTACAAACGACCGTATGCCAGAGAAGCTAGCCTCTTCTCATCCATTAAGCTCAGTTGGTTCAATCTATTCGTTACCCATTCTGCCTCGTCCAGCTGAACGTCTCGCAATACCCTCAGAGAAGGGATCTCAACTTCCAATGGTAGTGCCGCTTCCATTCCGTATACCAACGAGAACGGAGTTGCCCCGGTTGATGTGCGTACCGTCGTACGATAACCGTGCAAAGCGAAAGGTAGCATTTCATGCCAATCTTTATAAGTCACCACCATTTTCTGAACGATCTTCTTGATATTCTTATTGGCCGCCTCAACAGCGCCATTCATCTTGGGTCGGTAAGGGGAGGAGTTGTGATGTTCGATCTTGAAATTCTGACAGAGCTCCTTCATCATTTTGTTGTTCAGATTAGAACCATTATCCGTGATTATCCGCTCGGGAATCCCATATCGGCACATGATATCTCTCTTGATGAATCTGGCCACCACTTGCTTCGTTACATTCGCGTAAGACGCCGCTTCCACCCACTTGGTGAAATAATCGATTGCTACTAGGATGAACCGATGCCCGTTAGAAGCCGTCGGCTCGATCTTCCCAATCATATCGATTCCCCACATCGAGAATGGCCATGGAGATGACATCACATTTAAAGGACTTGGAGGCACATGTATCTTGTCGGCATAGATTTGGCACTTGTGGCACTTCCTCGCGAACTTGAAACAATCAGTTTCCATCGTCAACCAGAAGTAACCTGCCCTCAGCAGTTTTCTCGTCATAGCATGCCCACCAGCATGCGTACCAAAGGTACCTTCGTGAATTTCCTCCATGAGAAGCTTTGCCTCTTTCTCGTCTACACAACGCAACAACACCAAATCGTGGTTTCTTCTGTATAAGACGCCATCCGGGTTCAAGTAGAAATTACCCGCTAAATTCCTGAGAGTCTTCTGATCTTGACTGGATGCCCCAGCCGGATACTCTTTATTCTTCAGGAAATTAAGGATATCAAAATACCACGGTTTGTCATCGGATGCTTCATCAATAGCAAATACATAAGCTGGCCTGTCCAACCGAGAAATAGTGATTTGGGGAGCTTCGTTCCAGAAGTTGACCTTGTACATGGAAGACAAAGTGGCAAGGGCGTCAGCCATTTGATTTTCTGCCCGCGGTACGTGATGCAATTCAACTTTGTCGAAGAAAGGCAACAATCTCCTTGCATAATTCATGTAATGTATCAAATTAGGCTGCCGTGTCTCCCATTCCCCTTTGATCTGATTCACTACCAGAGCTGAGTCTCCGTATACGTCTAGATATTTGATTCGCAAATCAATGGCTTCTTCAAGCCCCATTATACATGCTTCGTATTCGGCCTCATTGTTGGTAACGGCAAAGGTCAATCGGGCAGTAAACGGGATGTGCGACCCGTGCGGCGTAGTGATAATTGCCCCTATTCCGCTACCGTAAGCATTCACAGCTCCGTCAAATATCATCTTCCATTGGGATCCCACCTCTGGTCCCTCGTCTGGCAACGGCTCTTCACAATCTTTCATCTTTAAGTACATGATATCCTCGTCAGGAAAATCAAATCTCATCGATTGGTACTCTTCAATAGGCTGCTCCGCCAGATACTCAGACAGCACACTCCCCTTTATAGCCTTTTGCGAGACGTATTGAATATCATATTCAGTCAAGACCATCTGCCAACGGGCAATTCTTCCTGACAACGCCTGCTTTTCGAATACATATTTGATAGGATCCATCTTCGAGATGAGCATGGTTGTATGATTCAGCATGTACTGCCTCAAACGCTTGGCGGCCCAGGCTAGCGCACAACAAGTTTTCTCCAGCATCGAGTATCGAGATTCACAGTCTGTAAATTTCTTACTCAAGTAATAGATTGCATGCTCTTTTCTCCCTGTCTCGTCGTGTTGACCGAGAACACAACCCATGCTTCCCTCAAGAACCGTCAAATACATTATCAAGGGTCTACCTGCCACTGGGGGTATCAAAATAGGAGGCTCCTGCAGATACTTCTTTATTTTATCGAACGCCTTTTGACAATTTTCGTTCCACGTTACAGCTTGATCTTTCTTTAGCAACTTGAATAATGGTTCACACGTGGCCGTTAGGTGAGATATGAACCGGGCAATGTAGTTCAATCTCCCTAAAAACCCGCGCACCTCTTTCTCTGTTTTAGGCGTCGGCATTTCTTGAATCGCTTTTATTTTAGCAGGATCGACCTCTATTCCTCTTTCGCTTACGATAAACCCCAGCAGTTTACCCGATCTCACCCCGAAGGTGCATTTGTTAGGGTTTAGCCTCAGCCTGAACTTCCTAAGTCTTTTAAATAACTTCAGCAGATTCACCAGATGCTCTTCCTCCGTCTGGGATTTGGCAATCATATCGTCGACATAAACTTCGATCTCTTTATGCATCATGTCATGAAAAAGAGTCGTCATCGCACGCTGATACGTTGCCCCAGCATTTTTCAAACCAAAGGGCATCACTTTGTAACAAAATGTTCCCCAAGGCGTTATGAAAGTAGTCTTCTCCATATCCTCTGGCGCCATTTTAATCTGGTTATAGCCTGAAAAGCCATCCATGAAGGAGAATACGGAGTACTGAGCAGTATTATCAACTAACACGTCAATGTGAGGAAGTGGAAAATCGTCTTTTGGGCTTGCTTTATTCAAATCTCTATAATCCACGCACATTCGAACCTTGCCGTCTTTCTTTGGCACTGGTACGATGTTGGCAACCCATGAAGGATACTTCGTCACAGCCAGGAAACCAACGTCCCACTGTTTCTGAACCTCCTCTTTGATCTTCATTGCCATATCTGGTCGAGTTCTGCGAAGCTTTTGTTTGACTGGCGTGCAATCTTCTTTCAGTGGCAGGCGATGCACGACCATATCTGTATCGAGCCCTGGCATATCTTCATATGACCAAGCGAATACATCATTATACTCTTGGAGCATTTCAACCAGTCTTCGCTTGATATCACTCTGTAGTGCGGCTCCGATACGAATATTTTTCTCAACCCCTTCCGACCCCAAATTGATAATTTCGATAACCTCGTCGTGAGGCAGAATGGCTCTTTCCTCCTGCTTTACTAACCAAGACAGTTCTTCAGGAACGTCGCTATCTTCGACAACCTCTTCTTCGGCCTGGAATACCGGGTGATCGAAGTCGGGACGAGTCATAGGTGGCTCAAGGATGTCATCTGAAAATGTTATCCTGCAAAAGGAATGGTTAAGTGCTTCAAAATGCGTATAAAGCGAATAACCACATTGCCATTTTATTGAAAAATATAAAACAGGAAAGACAGGGATTACGGTATTTGCACATGAAAAAACGCCATTTATTTAATGATTAACACGCAATGTTTATAACAACACAGCCCTAAGCAAATCCTGATGCCCCGGGCAAGACATCAGATTATTCAACAATTAATAAAGCAAAGCATTACTGTTTAAAAGTCACAGGAACAAGCTCCTGAATAGACCAGTTGCACAGTCCTTGTCCTGGCGTGCTTGGCTGAATCCAGGCATCCATATCACAGTCGCTGTCTCCTTCATCAGACTCTGAAGCAGCATTGACAGTTTCATGACATACTCCACTGGCAGAGATGATAATTGGCTTTCTGAAACGGGGGGCCCCCACGGAAGGAGTTGATGGCGACGGTCGGTACCCCAGCCCGAACCGGTCCATCTTCACCGGAATGTCCAGCACTTTGCCCCAGCCCTTGGCTTCTCCTGCTTCCACTAGAGCTTGAGCTTCTTTATACGATGAGACAGCTATCTCTGGCACTTTGCTCGGCCCGGGACCTTTGTCCTTGATGCGCAAACCTTCGAATGCCTGGCATGGTGTCTCGTGGATCTCCCCGTCGACTTCCACATATTTAAATGAAGAGAGATGGCTGACCAGGATGTCTTCTTCTCCGCACACGGTGACTACGCTATCTCCGACCATATACTTTAACTTCTGATGCAGGGTAGATGTGACTGCCCCCGCCCCATGAATCCAGGGTCTTCCAAGCAAGCAGCTGTACGCAGGCTGTATATCCATGATATAAAACTCTGTTGCAAACACTTCCGGCCCCACTTGCAGAGGCAAGGTAATCGATCCGAAGACTGTCCTCCGCGTGCCGTCAAACGCTCTGACTACCAAATCACTGGGTGTACACAAAATCCCTCGAACATCCAGCTTCATCATCGCCTTCTTAGGCAGCACATTCAAAGATGATCCGGTGTCAACCAATACGTGCGACATTACTGATCCCCTACACTCAACAGATACGTGTAATGCCATATTATGATCTCTCCCTTTCGGAGTCAAGTCAAAATCGGTAAAACCCAGACTGTGGCCTGCATTCACATGTGCCAATACTCCTTCTAGCTGATTTACGGAGACGTCTTGAGGTACAAAAGAAGTGTCCAAGACTTTCAGCAAAGCATTTCTATGAGCTTCCGAACATAGGAGCAATGACAAGATAGATATTTTGGACGGTGTCTGCTGCAGATGCTCCACAATCTTATAATCACTTTTCCGAATCAAGCGCATGAATTCTTCCACATCCTTCGATGCTGCTTCTTTTTCACTTGCTTGTACCGGAACATTTTCAACCACTTTCCCTTTTCCTTTCGCTAGCCTTTCAGCCTCGACTTCAGGAGATATAAAGATCCTGCCGCTCCTCGTCATGCCTCCTGAACCAACAACATTATCCACAATCTCCACTGGCTGCTTGTTGACATCAATCTTTATCCCATCACAATACACCTCTAACCCATATGACCACGGGACTGCTTTCGTGTTCTCGTATGGGATTGGCCCGGCTTTAGTTATGGTAATCGGTGGTCGTTGAGCCGGTGCTGCAATAGTGATCGTCTTCCGCGGAATCGTTACTGTGGCCACATCACTCCGATTATCCACCACTGCCCCTGCAGGCTCATCAGTTGCCGCTCGATCAAACTGCAATATGCCATCATCCATTAAGGCCTGAATGCCTTTCTTCAAATCCTCACACCCCCCAGCTAGGGTCCAACAGTCTAAGCAATACTCGTTACATCCTGGGTAAACACCTCCTTGTAACAGTCGGCTCTTTATCTCGCTCAGCGGCGTCTTCAAATCTTCAACATTCATAATCAGATTTAACCCTTCCTCGGTTAGAACGGCGTTAGCCCCATGATTAGGCATGGGTTTCTGAACTATATTCGGACCTGCCGTTCCGAAGTTGATAGTCTTATTGTCCAAGAGATCCTGCACAACGTGCTTAAAAGCATGGCAACCTTCTATATCGTGGCCCGGGGCCCCAGAATGAAACTCACAGTGTCTATTTGCATCGTAGCCGAACGGGGGAGCTCCCGTTATCGGTGCCAGAGTTCTTTTCTCTACCAGGTTTAATCCCAACAATGTCTGCAATAAATCAGCATAGGTAGAGGGAGGCTTCTCAAATACTCTTCTCGGTTTGCCACCCTGGAATCTTCGTTGAGCCTGCTGTGCCCCCTGCTGAGGCTGCTGCTGCTGTGGCATTGGTTGCTGCTGAACCGGTTGTTGTTGCTGGAATGGTTGTTGCTGATAGGGAATAGTAACACTCGACACCTGCTGCGACTGACGATATTGACCTCGTCCCCTGCCTCGGCCTCGGCCTCGGCCTCCAAATACTGCGCTCGCCTCGCCCTGACGGCGCCCACCATAAGCTTTCCTATTACTGCCAGATGCAGTTGATTCCTCGACTTGGAACTTTCCTTGCTTAATGTTACGTTCAATCTTTTCCCCCATCAGAATCAGGTCTGAAAAACTGGCCAGAGACGTATGAAACAGCATATCATGAAACAGCCCTGTGAACGTGCCAACAAACATATCATTCATTTCCTTATCGTCTACAGGAGGACGGACCCTGGCAGCCATATCGCGCCACCTTTGCGCGTACTCTTTAAAACTCTCCCCCTTCTTCTGCGAAAGCCCGGCCAACTGGACCCGATTGGGTGCCAGGTCGCTGTTATACTTGTAATGGGCTACAAATGCCTCCGCCAATTGCTTCCACGTCTTGATATCAGTTGGCTCCAACCCCATGTACCACTCTAGGGAAGGGCCCGATAGACTATCCTGAAAGAAATGCATTAGCATTCTTTCATCAGTGGAGTATGCAGACATCTTTCTGTAATAAGCTCGTACATGCACTTTCGGACATGTGTCTCCTTTATACTTGTCGAACGCAGGCGCTTTGAATTTAATTGGCACCCTCAAGCCAGGTACCAAGCCCATTGTTGCCATGTCCAATCCCACAGCACTTTGATTTAGGACTCCCTTCATTTGCTCTTCCAGCATTCTAATCTTTTGGGAATCATCCATTGGTCCTTCAAAACCTCCTCCGGAGAAGGCATCCTCCTGCTGATCCTCTTGCCACATACCGTTTCCAGCCCCGTACCCATCATATCCATTATTACGTCCAGCTCTGACCTGATTCATCCCCGGACCTCGGCCTCTGTTGCCGTACCCTTGAACACCTCCAGCGGGACCAAAAGCCATAAATCCAGTACCATTTCCGTTTCCAAAGCCTCCGTAACCCTGATTGATCATACCGTAACCATCTTGCCCAAAGCCTTGAGCATTAAAGCCATACTTGCCAGTGTGGTCGAATCCCTGATCGTTGAATCCGAATCCAGTATTGACAAAGCCATTACCTCCGAGATTATCTCCCAAATTGACATCACCCAGCCCAGCATTATGGACAGCAGTTTCATTCCCCACTCCAACGTTACCATTCACAGCAGCGGCAGCGTTGTTGACATTAGCAGCGGGTATATTGACTACGGGCGGAGCCACTGGCGTGGGAGTGCCGTCTCCATGAGCAGTATCAACCCGGACAGACTGATGATCTTCATTACCATGACCAGCGTTGCGAGCCAACAGAGGCTGGACCATGGCCTGCAAATTCTCCTGCCCTTTTGCTATAGCTTCCATAGTCTGCATGAAGAGGGCGAGCTTCTCGCGCACATCTTGCATCTCGTTCTGCATCTGGTCCATGATTTTCCGACAATTGGAGCGTGTAGAATAGCGGTGCGGATGTTGATCTGGAATCCTGTTAAGTACCTGGTACAGAGCAGGAAATAAGACACCATTCAAAGATTACCTGTAATGCAATATGAATATGAATGCAATGCAATGTGTCTGTGCATTAGGGAAGTTCATTCCCCCAGTTCTAGTGCGAAGGTGCCGGTGCAGTGACAGTGCTGACAATAGGAATATCGGAGTTGAATCATAGAAAGCCTCATATATTGCGGAGAGAATCAATAAGCCCAGGGTACAATATCACTGAGAGTACAAAGAAGGCATGACCTCAACCAACAATCCTGGTGATGGTCAGCACTATGCAAATGAAGCATACAAGTTACTACATGAAATGATCAAATCCTCCCAAAAGTCTGGTACTCCTCTATCAACTTCTTGGTCTCCGGATGACTTGGTCGATCAAGCAGCCCTTCAACAAGCTGGTTTCTCCTCTTAAGGACACGGCGTACGTCTTCAGCAGTTTCTTCCCATGTTGCTTCTCCGAAGCAATCTTCTAACTTTCGCTTTTGAGACACTGCTTCATCTCTGGATTTGATTGCCTTGTTCAGTGCGTGCTGGACACTATACCGAGTCATCACTTCCTCCTCACACTTCTTGATGCTAGACTTCAACTTCTCTTCGAGGTCGGAGATTTGCTGCTTCAGCTTATCTTCCCTCTTCTTGTTGTTAGTGAGTGTAGCATTCCAAGTCTTATTGCAAGAGGATATCTCTCGGTGTGCTGCGTCGAGCGCCTTCTTTTTGGCTTCCAGCATGTCATGGGAGCTTCTGAACTCTTGCCCCAGACGTTCACGCTTTTTCTTTTCCTCAGTCAACTCAGCCCCTAGTCTGTTTACCAGCTCGATCTGTTGTTGGAAAGCATATACGGCCTTGTTCTTCTCACTGCGTACTTGAGCTAGCTCTTGCTCTAACCCTTCATTAATCTTCATCAAGGCTTCCTTTTCCTTCACAACTTGCTCGTAGACTTCCCTAGAAACAGTAGTTGGCTCTTCTGCCGGGACGGGAACAAGAATTGGTACATCTGGGAATGGCATCTTCAACTGACTAGCCCTCTCCTGAATCCAAACTCTATAAGGTGCATAGGCCTGACAGTCATTCTTTCCTAACAACGGCTTCCCTTTGCGGTTAATACGTGTCCAGGCATGTTGCAACTTGGCTAATAACTCCCCCTTCACATCTCCAGTGAAGTACAGAGATTCCTGTACTTCTTCTTCCTGAGGTGGATTCTTCAGCGCATAACCGAACTGACGAATGAATAGAGAAGGGTTGTAATTGATACACCCTTTTCTTCCTATCAGCGGTACATTAGGGTACCCAGAACAACTGAAGATGAGCTCAGATCCCAACAGGTCTCGATCAAACCATACAACGTCTTCGGAAGGTAGCCTCATCAGGCGTTCTGACCAACTGGCTGAGGTTGCACTGTCCACAAATGGTCCCTTCATGGGAAGGTGACTCTTGAACCACATATTCAACAGAGGAGTACAGCAGTAAACAACCTTTCCTCTTCGGTTCTCATTCTTATAGTGCAATGAGTGGTAGAAGTCTCCGATCAAAGTTGGCACGGGGTTGCCTGCAGCAAACAGATAGAAAGCGTCCAGATCCACAAAGTTGGGCAAGTTAGGAAACAGCACAATTCCATAGATGCATAAAGCCAAAATAGCATTGAAAACCACCCAACAACCGTTCTTGGCGTATTCTCGAGCTTTGACAACTAAGAAATCAAGAGAGAAACCTGAGACCCCAAGCCAAGAAGTCAATAACAGATCTGCAGCGTTCATATGCAAGGCTTTGGCTAAGTCCTCCAACTTGGGCTCAGCAGCAGAGTGAATAAAAGGAACCTTGTTCTGCACGGGAAGCTCGGTAAACTCTACATACTCCTCAATGGTAGGTCCTAGAATGAAGTCAGCAAAAGTAAAGCATCTCAATGCGGGGTCATAGAACTGCATCAAGGTGTATAGCCCATTCATCTCATCAGCAGTGGGCTTGCAAACTAATCTCAGTAATCTCCCATGGCTCATTCTGAAGCTTCTCCTAACCTCCTCATCGGCGAGAGATATCAGACCGAGCAAAGAAGTAATATCAGGTGAAGGCAGCTTGTACGCAACTGTTTTCCTCAAACCAGCCATAATCAATACTCAGAAGTCTGGGCACTAGAACTAGGGAAATGCAAATGCACCTGCAGCACAGACACACGTTAGTGAAATGCAAATGGTAGTGGATATGCAGGCAATGCAATGCAAGTAACATGCAACAGGGACCAAAGCTGCAGCTGAATAGCCTAAACCCAATCAAGAAAGGTCTCAGATAGACCATCCAGAAGTCATCAAACCCTGGTCTCAGATAGACCTAACACAAAGCTCCAATACTGGTCTCTGACAGACCTCAAACCATAACCCCAACTGGTCTCTGGCAGACCCCATATCACATCTCCAACTGGTCTCTGACAGACCTCAGAACATATCCGAATGGTCTCTGACAGACCTCAAAACACATCTCCAACTGGTCTCTGACAGACCTCATAACTCTCCATAAATACCCAGGATCTCTGATCAAGAAATAACCGGTATCTGAAATTCTAGTTACCTGCATAACCCCAAACCCTCTCACAGGTGGACGTCCTAGTAACTGACAAAGGTATGGCATCCTATGCGGTCGTCGGCGTCACAGACTTCCAGGGTTGATGATACGATTCCCAGAAGGAGTGGCATCATCAAATCCTGAAGAGGCCTCACTTAGCCAACTTCCAAATGATCGGTCCCCGGAGTCGACAATTCAGCTGACCAACAACCCCTTCGACCCAAAGGGTAGAAAAAGAAGCCAACCAGAAGAACCTCGTCCGAGTGTAGATTTCATGAGACACTAATGCAAGCAAAGCCGGCACGCGCCCACTACTTTCTACGCTAATTCTAGGTGCACTCAAGCCCAGGTCCGGCTTATCTCTCAATATCAGAACACCCGTCACACCCCAATACAGCAATAATAAACAAATATATAAAGCTGAAAATACAAGGTTAGAAATATACAATAACTCCATACAAAATCCTCGACGGGAGAACAAGCGTTAGGATTGACTCGCTTAAGGGACGTTGGATCCCAAATGCATAAGAACTATCGCAGTCCTTAGCAGCCAGGGGACGTTGGATCCCCAGCAGAGTCGCCAGCTGTCGCTACTGCGAAAATCGGCGCCGGCTGAACACAAGAGTCGCCACCGTGCGTTATTTATCCCACGGGAGGGAAAGGAAACGCTCAGAGTAAACCTCGCACAACACGGGAAAGGTATGGTCGTCGCAACCAAAACCTGGATTCGGGAGTCGGTTACGCAAGGGGAAGGTATTAGCACCCCTCACGTCCGTCGTACTCGACGGGATCCACGCTTGTTTTCGGGTATGGATTGTTATTCTATCTACGCTAAAGGTCTGGGGTTAAGAAGAAAATAAAATGAAAATAAAATGACTCGGCAAAGTATCGCACTTTATGCCTACGTATTCCCGTCTGGAACGAGAAATCAGAGTCAACGTAGTTCGCCTACCTACGGGAAAGGAGGGGAAGGTTGCTCGCTAGGATATCGCATCCTATGCCTACGTACTTTCACACGGCATGAAAGATCAGAGCAAACGTAGTTCGGGCCACGTACGACACAAGTCTGTCCTTGATTGATTTTATTCCTTCTGAAAAAGGTTTTTCTTGATTAACAGTCCCAGCGGACAAAAATGACGTCTTGATGAGTTCACATTCTTTTACGGAAGAAGTGTCTTTTATTGTGTTTGAAATCTTTATGTGTTTTTCTGTTTGTTTGAGAAAGAAGAGACAGAACTCTAAACTACGGTTGCGAAGGGAAACAAACTAACCTAATGTTATCATGCATGGGTTAAGACCTAGTGTCTATCATGCTCCTCTCTTGCACAGAGAGAAACAGAGATCCTACGGGATAGGCAGAAGCAGAAACAATAACAGATATAATAAAGCAGTAAAATGCATGGATGCAACAATACAAGCGAGGCAAGGGAGTCCCACTCAACCTCGAACCTAGAAAACAATGGGCAAAAGTGAACAGGCTTCACTTTCAACCCAACAGGGTAAACAGCAAACAATACAATCCAGAAAACCAATCAATACATCAGCAATGAAATACAGCAATAAAAAGAAACAGCATCAGCAGCTCTGCATCAACATCTGGCTTCAAGCAATCTCCAATCAGCTACAGGCTTCAACAAGCATCAATCTCCATCTTCATGGCCTTCAGGCAAGGGCTTTGATCATCAGTCTTCTATCTGCAATGGCTTTTCTTCAAGCTCAAACCTCCAGGATGAGGAATCAGTCACAAGAGTGAAGTGAATGAATGTTAGACAGTCAATTACCTACCAAGGGTGGTTCATCAACTGTTAACATTAAACAGAAAGTTTCCTCTCAAAAGTTCTATCTTTCAAATATATTCACTGATCCTTCCAAAGGAAGGAGGTGGATATTTGAAAGAGACTTTGAATCATAGAGAAAGGATGGATGCAGACAAGGCATTCCATGTTTGAGAAACAAGCTTTCTAATCTAGAGCTCTGCCTAGCTCCTAAACCCTAGTCTCCTCAGCAGCTACTAGCAAGAACCTCCTCTCCAATTCTGACAGTTGATCTTCAATCTTTGAATCTCCAATGGTCTTCATCTTCTCAAATCTTCAGCTTCCCCAAGTCCCCAGACAATCCCAATACCCAAGCAAGCAAGCAATAAATCCCCAGAGGGCACACCACACCAGTCAATCAGATATAACAGACAGTATTAATAGCAGTAGGGGAATCCTGACTTTTTCTAAGGGGATCTAATAACTACCCATAGCCCCTATAGTCCCATAACTAATCTAGTTAAATCCTAAGTCCTAAGGGAAATGAATTGATTCTCCTAAGTAATCACCTAAAAACCCTAATTTGTTCATGTTATTCAAGCCTACATTAAGCACCTGAAATTAATTCCTAAAAATGGGAACTAAATTGAATCTACAAGTTGAACATCTAATCTAAGCAACCTAAAAAGAATTGACAAAAAATATGAAAGCATTTAGTAGAACAAAAATTAATAAAATCATGCGTGAAATGAAGCTATTTAAAATGACATTTATTTAGAAAATAAGAGAAAAATATCAAATAAGAATAAAAATGCAATTTTATTTAATGACAATTTTCTACACATTCCAATGAAAATGATGTAAAAAGAATGAATTAAAAATGATTTTTTATGTATTTATTATGAATTTTTAAAATTGGTAAAAATTAAAATGAATTAAAAAACAATTGAAATTAAAATGAGAGGGAGGGGGTACTAATAGAAACCACGCCTAGTTGATTTCAGGATGGGCCAAGCAGACAGGGGGTGTGAATAGAAAGTTGGCATTAGGCCCAGAATCACTCAGCAGCAATGAAAAATAAAAAGAGGCGCAGGGGGTGGAAATAGAAACAGATTCATGTGTAAACTGATTGGGCTTGGTAACTGGGGGGTGGGGATATCAACATTCACTCAGGCCCGCCCGTTTCAATTAATGAAACGGTGCGTTTAGGGCACCAACTCATCTCCCTCCAAAATCTGCTTCAAATGAGAGCCACACGATGGCTTCCCAAGTAAAAGGTCCAACATGAAATGGACGCATACGATTTCGTCTTCTCCAATGGATCCTCTAGGGTTTCTGAAACCCTCATGCACATGCCATGAACGTCCAATATTCAATCTCTCGGTTCTCTCTCTCCAGGCCATGAAACGCCACGCTATAAACATGAAAAACATTCTAAATCTCTCCCTCTATAAGCCTATGGTCTTGGATTGCCTTAAAACTCAACAAATCAACAAACCCGATCGAAGCAAGTTCTGGTTACCATGAATATACTCTGCAACTCACCAACACAATTCTCCATCAAACTTACACTAATCTAATCTATGACTAATGGTGATTATCCTGCGCTAACAACCTAAGATTATAATGCACTAACCTAAGAGTTCTAGGTCCTAACAGTTTTTACAACCTGCTAACAATCATCATCAAACCACTCCAAACTCATCCTAATTGCTCTACTAACATCCTACATCACATTTATACTAACAAATCTATGCTAAACTAACTACATCAAGCTGTGGCAGAGAAAATGCACCTGGTGTGAAATCTTGTGGATGATGATGAATCTTGTGGATCTGAGGCTTGTGAGGCTTGGATCTTGATCTACACTTGCACTGCTTGATTCTGTATGCAACACTTGAATGAAACTTGGCTTGAATTGTGCTGTCAACTTGAAATTGCAATTTTGATGTTGATGATGGAAGTGCTCGAAAATGGAGTGATCACACTTGGTTCTTGGTTGAATTCTGATCTATGATGATGAATCAGTATAATGAAGTTGATTTTGATGATGATTGGTGAAGAATTTGAGAGATTGAAGTGAAATTGCAAAGAGAAAGAATGAGAGAATTTGGGAAATTCTTGGTGAAAAATGAAGCCAACCCTTGATCAATCTTCATTTCATGAATATATATGGCTCACATGAACATTCTAGATCCATCTTACAATTTCCCTTGCCTTCCAACTTTGATCCATTTTGGCTATGTTTCTTAAAATGCAAGTAATCAAGGATAACTTTGAAATCTTCCACTAAACTCAAAAAAGTGCTTGAACCATTGTCTTTAGAATGTCTTTTCCATTCAAAATCATATATTGGAAGTCTCCATTTGGACTTATAAATCTCCCAAACCATTTTTCATCTTGACTTTATTCAAATTATAAGCCATTTTAGTTCAAATTTGGACCAATCATGCAACTTCATGCTATGAGCTTTTCCAACAATTTGTGACCTTCTTTCTAGACTTAAAATCACATTTGGAGCAAGTTTGATGTTGTAAGTTTTTCCATTTGAGGCCTCCTTGTATGAGTTTTGGACATAGGTTAAAATGACCTGTAATTCACAAATGCCCAAAATACCCTTTGCTTGCCAAGACCATAAGTTGAGTTCCACACATCATATGAAGGCATGCTATACCATTCTAGAAAGCTAAGCCAATGAGGAACAATTCTTATGTTGACCAAGAATTCATTTGAAACCTCCTTGAGGGGTAAAACTAGCTTGGAAGTCAAGTCACTTTCACAGACAAAATTTCAGATACCCCAGATGACCTGTAACTTGCAAGGACCATAACTTGAGTTCTATAAATCTCCTTGATGTCTTCCACCACTCAAATTAAAGGTCTTGAGATCCTATACAAGTTTCATGTAGGCCAAGAAGCCATTTGAAGCTTGCATTTTGACTTATCTTGCTTGGAAATTTGACCTAAACTAGGGGATTTTACACAGAAACCCTAATTTAGAAACTCCTCTTCTCCTTGATTTCTCTTGAATTCTCCTTGGCATATCTCCATATCCTTCTTTATATGTCCAATGATGAACCCCACATCTCTCCACTAGACTTGAATGCCCCTTAAATCAGTCAATTGACCTAGGGTTGACCTAGGGTTGACCCAGATGAAACCCTAGTTGACTGCCTTCAGCTATAGCTCTTGTGCTCTCATCAATGACTTGTTTTCTTCTCCAAATGACTTTCTAAGTCTCTCATAATGTCTGGATACTCTCCATGCCTTCAACTCACAGCTCACAACCCTCTTGTTGACCCTCAGATACCCTCAGCTAGGAGATGGACTCAAGGTTTGATCTGCTGAGCTTCTTGCTTTCAAATTCTTTCCTGATGACTTGAATAAGATTGAATTGGGATAATAACCTCTTGATAGGCTTCTAGAGATGAGAATCATGATTGGTCCCCTGTTGAATGACTTGCTATGCTTATGTTATGCAGATGGTTAGTCCATGTACATGACTCTATATGCAAATGCTAATGATATTGAAACATAAACCCAAGGAACAAGGTTGGGCAAATTTTAGGGTGCAACACTATCCAACCCCATGTACCACTTGAGCGCAGCGCCTGTTAGACTATCTTGGAAATAGTGAATGAGCAGTTGATCATTGTCTGTTTGGGCAGACATCTTTCTAGCATACATAATAAGATGACTCTGAGGTCAAGTATTCCCTTTGTACTTCTCGAAATCAGGGACCTTGAACTTTGGTGGAACCTTGACATTTAGAACCAAGCACAGCTCAGAAGGGCTCTTTCCAAACAAATCCTTCCCACGAAGGGCTTTCAATTCCTTTTGCATATCAGAAAATTGGTCTTGAAATCCATCCATCCTTTCTTCCAAACCCACAGTTTCGGTTGGCGACCCATGTAAAATTGGCTCATCCAGAATATACGGAACAGTGTTCACATGTGGAGGTGCGATAGTCATCACAGCAGTAACTGTAGGAGTAGCTTGGACAGTGGTCACAACAGGGATCTCAGGCACAGACGGACGGTAGCTGGCCGAAAAGAAATTAGGAGACAACCCCCACGGGAAACCTTGAGGCATGTTATAGGTTACTTCGGCAACAGAAGACACCATTGGGACCGATGTTGGTGTCACTTCAGAGATCATAGTCCTTTGAACATCTTGGTTGTTCAGTGCGCCTTGATTGAACAAAGCTTCCACTAGACCATTCAACCTCTCCAAACTTTCTTTCAGAACTGCAACTTCATCACAGAGTACTCTGTTTTCCTGTTCTAGTTGATCCATCTTTTGGCGTTGATTAGCTCGAGTTTTTAATTGGTGATTCAGCTTGTCTGTGGAGATGAAGCAAGAGTGAGACCCTGGAATGCAAACAATGCTATGCTTATGCAAAATGCGAATGAGTATGAAACTTCAAGAAACTCAGTTTATCCTCGATATTAGAACATTGGAAAAACTTATATATTTTGATATCAGAGAGGCATTACAAAGCAAAGTACTCTTTTAAGAGCTTATTACATTGAACCAAAAGCAAAAGAGAAACTCGGAGATCTATTCCCTATGCTCCTTCTGTGCGCGAAGTTCTTCTTCTAACTGGCTGACACACTCTTGTAATTCGGCCTTCTCGTTCATGAGTCTATCGACACATTCTTTCCAAGCCACAGCGGCTGGGGGAAGATCATCTCCGGTGACAGTTCCGGAAGAGGTGTGAGAGGAAAATAAATCCTCTCGCGCCGTTCTCTTCTTTGCGAATTCTATCTCTGGCAACTTCTGGGACTTCTCTTTTTCTACCTTGAGGGTGAAAAACTTGTTCCTCCAAGCGGATTTCAGTTTCCGAGCTTCATCCAAGGCGGCCTTCAACTGATCTACTTGACTCACATCAAACCAATCAGGATCATGAAAAGTCAACACCATAGGTTCATGAAATGGGAAAGGCATCTTGAGGTCGAGACCTCTTTCCCGCACCTAATGTAGATATTCTTCAGAGACAGCACAGTTGGGGTATCCTAAAGTAGTCATCCCTTCCTTATTGACGTATCTCTATGCGTAAATTATGACGGTCTTCAGGTCTGGATCTTCTCCTTCCTTGAGAAAGATCCCTTCAAACAGAGCTTGGTCAGGTACTTCGATCATAGGATGCCCAAATTGTCTACGGGCCAAAGCGGGATTGTAACTTACGCATCCTTCTCTCCCAATAAGCGGTATGTTGGTGAATCCTCCGATGCTAGGAACCATACATATACCTCCATAAGTAGGGTCATACCACACAACATCTGAGTGAGTAAGGGCCATAACTATCTCGGACCAATGAGGTGTTTCTACCTCATCCCAAATAGACGGATGTCGAGTTAGGCGAGCAATGAACCATGAATATAGCAAAGCGATACAACAAACAATATGTCCTCCTCCTTCGGCATTCGTCAAATGGATGGAATGATACGTGTCATCTAGCAAGGTCGGAACCAGATTCTTGAGTATGAACAGTTTAATCGCATCCATATCGACAAAATCATCAATCTTTGGGAACCAGAAGATCCCATAAACCAACAAAGGAAAAGTAGCTTCCAAGATAAGGACCTCCTTTCTTTCAGCATGGTAACGGACTTTTTCGATCAAGAAATCAGCTAGGAATCCAAGGACTCCTTCCTTGGTGGTTAAGTGTGCTTGGACATCTGCTAGGCTGAGATGAGTAGCATTTGCAATTTCTTGGTGACTAGGTATGTCTTCCTGGCTGGTGAATATAGGTCTGGCCGTCACAGGTATCTTCAAGAAATCAGAATACTCTTCCAGGGTCGACATCAGCTGGTAATCTAGAAAAGTAAAACAATGGTACAACGGGTCATAAACTGAACAAGTGTGTCCAACAGCCCTTCTTTCATCTTGAGCTCGAGAAAACTGAAGACTTCTCCATATTCTGTTGCGAAAATGTGATGGTTCTCGATGAGATCTGCTAATTCTCTTAAGCTTTCAATGTTAGGACTCTGAAAAGTGTACTCCAATGCTTCTCTCTTGAAGTCCATGGTTACAATACCTGTGAAATAAAATTGAGTTTCTTGAAGTGAATAAAGAAAAGAATGTAATGCAAGATGAATAGGACTTCATGGGATCCCAACTATTTATAAACATTGCGGTAAAAGAAAAACATTTTATTAATTTTGAAACGGATTACAAATAATTGCTTTTAAAAGTCCCAAATAAATAACTAAATAAAAGCTAATGAAAGCCCTAAAGAAGTTTTGAATTCCGCTGCTTGAGCTCCTCTTCCAACTGGGTCTTCTCACGGATAAGGTTGTCCACAATCAGCTTCCCAAATAGTACATTGTAGGTCGGAGAAAAATAAATCCTGCATGACTTTCCTCTTCTTGCAAGGAAGTAATTCTTCATCCTTCAACTATAGTTGCTTCTGAAGTTCACCGTTCTCTACAACCACTACTTGATACTTGTTCTTCCATGACTCTAACTCATGCTGCGACTTCCTCAAAGCAACCTCTAACTTCTCAGCTTCGGACATAAAGACATAAGTGGGCTCTCTTCTCGGAGATATAGGATCTTGACGGGAATAGGGCATCTTCAATTTGATTGCTCTCTCTCTCTGACCCATTGAAGGTAGGGCTCCAAGGACACACAATTAAGTTTCCCAAGGATTTTCTTCCCTTGCTTATGCAAATGATCCCATGCATCCAAAATCTTGTCTCGAAGTTCCTTGTCATCCCTAAAGAAAATGCTCTCCACTTGAACACTCTTAGGTGGTTCCTTCAACGGATATCCCAACTGTCGACGAGCTAAAACTGGATTGTAACTGATCCCTCCATTAAAACTGAGTAACGGCACATTAGCAAAATCACCACAACCATCAATAATTAAAGTCCCATCATACGCTCGGTTGTACCAAACAATGTCTGAGTGGGTCAACACCATAACCCTCGGAGACCAAAGCCCTCTATCGAGATTCAGAAAAGAACTAGACCTCGGCAAGTGCGAAATAAACCACTTGTAGAGTAAGGGCACACAATAGGTGATCATTCCTCCACCATAGAAGTTTCGGAGATGCACAGAATGATAAGCATTACCCAATAGAGTTGGTATCCGGTTGTTCTTCAAGAAGATCTTAACTACATTAAGGTCGACGAACCCTTCAAAACATGGGAACAAGAACACTCCATAAATAAGTAAGGCGAAGATTGCCTCGAATGGAGTCTTGTTCATATAATCGGCATAAAACATAGCTTTACTGATTAGGAACATCGTAGTCAAACCAAAAATACCACCTTTACTAATCAAGTTTCCCTTGACATCGGATACCTTTAGATAAAGAGCCTTAGCAATATCTCTTTCCTCAGGGTCCTTCTCCAAGAAAGGGAAGGGAGATTCCTCTAAGATAGGTAGACCAACCAAAAAGGAGTACTCTTCCAAAGTAGGCAATAGCTGAAAGTCTGAGAACGTAAAACAGTGATATAGCGGATCATAAAACTGCAATAAAGTGGAAAGAAGTCCTTCGTCTACTTGGCGACTTAATAAAGATATCAGCTTCCCATATTTTCTCTTGAACTTCTCTTAGTCTTCAATCAAGGTTACCAACTTCTTTAGGTCATCCAATTTAGGACTTTTAAAAGTGTATTTCAAAGTGTGTCTTCTGTTGGGATCCATAGTGCCCTACAATGTCCATAAAGAAAAGTAAATCCCATGAACTCCAATGCGATATGATGTTTTATGAATACATCAAACACAAGTAAGCACATAAGGACACATATGTAAACAAACAAAAAGGTCCTAGGTTTGTATCGAGCATGGAGCCAAAGGGTATACCCATTCCCAAAGGACACGGACTAAAGGTTGATTGTACCTGCAGAACAAGGTTCTAATAAGGTCCCCAAAGTCATTAGCCCATCTTTCGGATATTATCAACTTCCCAAGTACTAGGTAGTTAATAATATTCTCAAGAGAACTTCTTTTGAGTATAGCATCGCCTAGCACTATTTCGGGGGGTATCCCCTTATAGCCCCGCACTACATCCTAATAAAGGCCAAAGTGGGGTTAAGGTAACTACGGTCCTCAATATCATAGGCTCCAACATCGAATATAGTGTATGTTTTCACGATTAAGAACTCGTTCAACAATACAACTTTCGAGAGGGCCTCAATTGAGCGTGATTTTCAAGTCAGCTTGGTCGGGATTCCACCCCCTATAAGCCTCTTTGAACATATTACTATCCTATCTTAAGTTCACTCAAGTCCGGGTGTAGGACTTTGTCTCACCACTCAAGAGTAACAACCCAAGGCAATAAACAAACAGGTATACAAGTAAACAATTAAGCAAATATAAGCAGGTATAAACAAACATAAAAAGCAAGTTAGGGAAACCCACTAAGGTATCCCAGTGAAGTCGCCATTTCTGTCACGGTGAAATTTGGATACCAAACTATTGATTAGTTTGAATCTTATTCATTTGCAACCGAACTTTGATTTGTCCAAAGGAAGGGATAAAGATCTAAATTCCCACAATGCAATGCAAATGCAAGCTAGAGAGTTATAGGTTCGGGGGTTGGTTAAACTTAGGGAAGGTGCTAGCATCCTAAGTTTCTGTAGTACTCTACAGGAACCTCTTGTTTTATGTTGTTTATTGCTAAGGTTTATCTGCTTAGTGGTTGAAATACCTAGGGGTTTATTTCTAAGTATACTCGATAAGATATCGCATCTTATGCCTACATATCCTTACGGGAGTGGAATCAGAGTATCTGTAGTTCCCCTAAAGGGTTTGAGGAGTTCTTTGACTGTGGTCAAAGTTCCTACGGGTTTAGGGTAGTTGATTGATTGATTTTAGGAGAAAAGATGAGCTGTCATTTTAAGGGAGATTTAACTGCCACATGTGTGAGAGATTGTATTTGTTGTGGGGTGGAGATTCTATCTCGCTTAAGATGATTAACATCTATTTCTCTATGGTGTTTGAATAATTGCATGAGTTGTTGAATGTGTTTGTCTAAGTTGTAAAGATAAAGGTCCTTCCTATGGGGTAGGATCTAAACTTAGAGGATCGACTTGAATGGGATCAAGGATCATAGGGGAGTATGATGCAAATGTAGATGCGATACGCACAAGTGTTAAGTCATGTGTAGGTTCTTCCTTAGGACGAAATGCAATGCGAGAAAGATAAATACGATAAAATGTAAATTGCGGGAGAGATAAAGGTAGAAAAAGTAAACATACACACGCATGAAAGCGCTAAGTGTGTGAATCGTGCATAGGTGAGTGGAAGCGCAAGCGTGCACGTTGATTGATTAAGTTATCGATTAAGTAAGGGTGATATTGATTTTAGGCGAAACATTGATTTTAGGAGCGGAGCTTAATTGACTTTAAGAAAAGTTATATTATTTTATTGAGAAAATGGTTTGATTTATTAGTTTGAGTTTATTTTCATTTATTGATTTTAAGAGGAGTATTGAATTATTTTTAAAAGAAAAGTTGTATCGGATTTTTAGTAGAATTAAAGTTGTGAAGTTGGTTTTAATTTTAAAAGGTGTTTATTAATTATTATTAAGGAGATTTTATTAAATAAAATTACATAAATAAGTTTTTTATTATAAAGGTTTTTTTTTTAATTGATTAGATAAGAAGAGTGAATAAATATGAATTGATTAGTTTTTTTTAAACGTTTGACACAAATTAAATATAAAAGGGTGGATTTAAATAATATAGTTTCTAGTTATTAATAAATAAAAAAGGTTTTTTATTATTATCGTGAAAGCATAAAAATTGAATTAAATTATAAATGATTTTATTATAAAAAAAAGTTGAGTTTATTTAATGAATAAAAAAATATTAACATAAAAGATTAAGTCAATTTAAAAAGGATGGCTGATTATAAATTGATTAATTAATTAATTAATAAAAAAGGGGGATTAGGTTGATTAATAAAACAGATTAGAGGTTAATTAAGGTTGATTAAGGGTTGCGTGTGATTGTGGTGTGCAAGTGCATGATATGTGTGTGTGCTGCATACATACAATTACAGGCTAATAAACGGAACATAAGCAAAAGAAAAGAAAAACGAGGAAACCCTAAATCCCGTCAACCCCAAAGGATCCCAAATCGCGGTTGGTTTCTCTTTCAATCTGCCTCGCTCTCATCGTCTACCGCTTCAATCTCGATCTCCTTCCCTTCATCTCTCTCGTTCTTGAACCTGAAACACTAATTGAAAACATCAAACCGTTCAATAATCTCGATAAGAACAGAGGTTTACCGACGGTTGGGAGCGGCGACGGAACTTTGACGATGAAATCGGATGGTGACGTCTTCCCAGGTCTCGACGGTTGAAGAAGATAAGTTTTCTCCTTCGATCTCTAGGGTTACTAAACTTAGGGTTTTTTCTGTGGTGACTATGGGTTCGTTTTCTCTCTTCCCCTAAAGTTGTGAATCCCCCTCCTTTTATAGGCTTCGGACCAGGTCTCTTTGCGTTTAAACCCTAATTTATGTGCCATGATTGCTTGATTTGGACTTTCTGTTTTAGTTTAGACAAGATTTGAAATCTTCCCTCTTTCGTCCAATCTTGTTTAATGTTTGTTAATGGAGATTTCAATCTCTGATATCATGTATCAATTTCGTTTAATACCTTTGTCTGTCCAGATTCAATGTCTTGAAGTTTTGGATTGGATATTTTCTTTAACGGGAATATTCCTCCACTAATTGCTAACTTGGATCTGCAACTTTGACAGGGGCGGATAGCAAGGGATTTGGGCCAAGAGAAAAAGGTTGGCCCGGAGCGAATACGGTAACAGAATCGGTGGATTAGTTGTGCCTCTAGGAGCAACAGTCTACTCATTAATACATCTGATGACAAGTTAATGCAATGAGCTTCATCTTTTCCTAATACTCTTTGATGAAGGTTTACATGAAGTTGCTGGTAATAATAATGTTTATCATCTTGAACTTCTCTTTTGCAAACAGGGGAGCTAGGTGTATGATATGTTGTCTTGTGGACTTTGGTCGGCAATGATAAAGGAAGTTGGTCGCTGGTAGCCGTGATCTTTGGTCTCTGAGGGTTAGCAGCTGCATCATAATAGAAGAAGGGCAAGGTTGTTGTTCTTTCTTCCACTTTATTCTCTTTTCTTGTTTTCAGGTCAAGTTTGTTATGCTTCTAACATTGTTTTTTCTTTTTCATGTACTTGGTGATGGTGCTTGGGGTTAACAGAAGTAGGAAATGTTGTCTTATAACAGATGATGAATTCAGATACAGCTTCTGATCGCTCCCTTGGACAAAGGAGGACTTGTAAGAGCAACTGACTAAGCAAGTACTGCAGTGCATGATTTCTATCTGCCTCAAAATTGCAGTCATGGTTCTTTGGCGCATTCACTAATAGGGATGGCAATATTATCACAGGTAGGCTGTATTGCTTCTATATGCAGATAATTTGGTAATGAACTCATTAAGTGTGCTAATCTCAATCTTATGTTTCTTCTTCAGTTTATCATTTGCTTGAAGGTTTATTCCTTAGTTAAACATAACAACCTCAAGTTTGAGAATCTTAGGCAATGCTCTTCGTCTTGGTAGTTGAAACTGGTTGAGGTTACTGCTGACCCTAGTGAGAAGCCTTTTGGAGGAGACCATCGTTTCTTTCTTGAAGAAGAGACTGCACTTGGAACTTCTTGAAGAGTGTTGGCGTATCGAGACTGTGAATGACATTCAATGAGTGTCTTGGAAGAGTTTACAAGTTTTGGCGTAAGTGTGTTATCAGTTGCAAAATTGTAATTCTGGTTTGGCACGAAGACGCCAGCACGAAGATTTTAGGCATTGTTGACAGGAGAGCTATCAGAAGATGGGGTTAGTAGTGCTGCTTAGTGTTGAAGTTAAGTCTTGCCCTGTTTTGCTATTCTCATATTTTCCTCAATCAATTTGATTATGCTTTGCCTGTTGCTTGGAGTTACTTCACATACTTATTGACTTCATCCACTTCTCTTGACAGGGTTGAATGGATTGACAAAGGTGTGGTGACACTCTACACTTGCTGTGAGCTTCAGTTCACTGAGGTTACTGTCAAAATTCCAAGTAACTGATGTTAGCTTCAATTTATATTCAAAGGTCTATTATGTTTCCTGTGTGAGTGTAGTTCCTTGGTAATGTCTGCGTCTCGTAACACTTTACAATTGTTGTGGATTAAATGCAGGTACACCGCTAATTCAGACTTCAGGTAGTCAAGGCTCATGGGCAATGTCATATCTTCTTCCATTAACTCGTCTATAAGCAGAATGAAGCTCCTCAGCAAGTTCCTCCATGTGAGTCTTCAAACTGAGCTCCAGTGACGGTTATAATAACAGTTGTAGTAACTGCAAACTTTGTGCACTTCAGGTGAGTGAATTCCAAAAAAACTGATGGAAGAGGAGTCCATCAAAGCTTCTGCAAGGCGTTCCTTAGATATATGCAGAAGGTCAGAATCCTGTTGCTGCTGTTGTTTTTCATTTAATTCGAAAGTGATATCTACAACCATTTCCTTCAATTTCTTCGAAGACTTTCCAATGTGCAACTGGTTTTGCAGGGAACACAGGCTTCTTAAGGCATAAATATTCCTTGGCATGAAAGCGATATCTTGAACTTGATGGTTATGTAGAATTTATCCTCTTGTAGAGACATTATGGAATGCTGATGCATTTGGTGATGGCTGTGGGTAATTCCACGTTGTTGATTATGTTCACATGTTAACTATTTATTTTCTGCTTCAGGTTCCAAGTGGCATTGGCGCACCAGACGCCCTTATCCAACGACGGAGATCAATTTGGAGTTCAAGGTGGAGCTGTATATCCATGCTAGAAGCTAACTAGGATGTTAAATCACTTTTTTAGAAACACAAGTGCTCACAGGCGTTGGAGATTTAAGACTGTCACCCTATGCAAGCCGTCAATTTCTTTCCATGGGTCCTTTGAAAATAGTTAAATAGCCAACTAGTGTAGTCATAACATTTGGATCAAGATGTAATCTTAAGTTACCATGAAAATAGCCTTTTATTTGCAACGATTTACTTGCTTGGTCTGGAGCAAATATGAATGACACTTTGAATAGCTTTCAAATTAATAGAGTATCCACTTGATTCAACTCAAATATAGTGTTGTACATTCTTCCTCTTCTGCACCAACTTTCTTCATGTAGTTGCATCATCACCAATTTCGAACCTTTATACATTCATGTCCATGACTTTGAAATAGCGATTAAGACCTTAATCTTCCAATTGGATTTCTTCTTCCATAACCAGAAGGGCTTCTGAATATAATGGGCCTTGGATTGTAAAGACTCGTTCATAATTTGTAGTCGAAGTTCCTTTGGCTCTTTGGTAAAATTTGTGTATGAAGTGAGGAAGTCATCTCATGGTTCTGGCCTTAAACACATTAAACTAATGTAGTAACGTCCTCATTTATCGCCTTGAAATCAATGAATATATGCCTAAACTTAATTCAAAGTGGATTTACTTTATGCAAATATGTGACATTATCTTCTTGCAATCTGAGTCTTGAAAGTGGCTAGTACACTCTAATGTTGAGTTGAACCTGTAAAATCTTCTTAAATTAGGCTTAAACTCTTGAATTGTGAACTTTTGAACCTCAACTGAGCTAGTCACGTCCTTGTGATGTTTGGCTGTAAGAATCTATACTCTGGCACCACTGCACTAGCATGGGTTGGTTAGCCATGAAACATAAAATATTAAATTAAAGTCGAATAACAAAAACAAGAAAAAAAAGCGCAAAAAGAGGTGGGATCTCGCGGTCAAAAATTAAGGTGTGACTTTGGCGAGCCACCTTCCCCCGTCCTTTACCCGTAGTTAGTCGAACTACGTTGACTCTAATTTCTCATTCTCTGACGAGAATACGTAGGCACGAAGCTGCGAGGCTTTGCCGAGTCATTTTTCTTTTCTTTTCAGACCAGCCTTGATAGGTAGATAGTTAAACCAACCCACCAGATAAACACAACAAGCGTGGATCCCGTTGAGTACAACGGACGTGAGGGGTGCTAATACTTTCCCCTTGCGTAACCGACTCCCGAACCCAGACATGGTTGCGATAACCTTGTATTATACCTTTTCGTCAGGTTTTTCTGATCGTTTCCTTTCCCTTTCTATGGGATAAATAACGAAAGGTGGCGACTCTTATGTTTTGCCGGCATCTTATTTTCGCGGTAGCGACAGTGTTCATTGATGATATTTTGATCTATTCGAAGAATGAAGAAGAACATGCCGAGCATCCGAGGATTGTGTTATTTGTATTGAAAGAAAAGCAGGTATACGCTAAACTCTCTAAGTGTGAATTTAGGTTGAAGGAAGTGAGTTTCCTTGGTCATGGGATTTTGAGTAGAGGTATTGCAGTTGATCCGTCGAAGGTTGAAGCGGTATCACAATGGGAGACTCCGAAATCAGTTTTTGAGATTAGAAGTTTTGTTGGTTTGGCGGGATATTATTGGAAATTCATTGAAGGATTTGCCAAGTTATCATTTCCGTTGACGCAGTTGACTAGGAAAAGTCAAGCTTTTGTGTGGGATGCAAAGTGTGAAGGAAGTTTCCAAGAGCTTAAGAGAAGATTGACGACAACTCCTGTTTTGATTTTGCCAAATCCGACAGAACCGTTTGTGGTGTATTGTGATGCTTCTTTGATGGGTTTATGAGGTGTGTTGATGCAAGATAAACAAGTTGTAGCTTATGCTTCGAGGAAACTCAAAGTGCATGAGAAGAATTATCTGACGCATGATTTAGAGTTGGCCGCTGTTGTATTTGTGCTGAAAGTTTGGAGGCATTATCTGTTTGGTTCGAGATTTGAGGTGTTTAGTGATCATAAGAGTTTGAAGTATCTTTTTGATCAAAAAGAATTGAATGCAAGGCAAAGGAGATGGTTAGAACTTCTGAAGGATTTTGATTTTGGTTTGAATTACCATCCGGGTAAAGCAAATGTGGTAGCTGATGCATTGAGTAGGAAATCGTTGCATATGTCGATGATGATGGTAAAAGAGTTGGAATTGATTGAGCAATTTCGCGATTTGAGTTTGGTGTGTGAGAAGACTTCTTACGGAGTTAAGCTGGGTATGTTGAAGCTTACTATTGGTATTTTGGACGAGATTCGAGAAGGACAGAAATCTGACTTGAGTTTAGTTTATCGGTTGACTTTGATCAATCAAGGTCAAGGTGGTGATTTTCGGATTGATAAAAATGGTATCATGAGGTGTCATGATAGAGTTTGTGTTCCTGATGTTGTTGAGCTTAAGAAGAGTATTCTTGAAGAAGGACATCGTAGTGGATTGAGTATTCATCCGAGTACTGCTAAGATGTATCAAGATTTGAGGAAAGTGTTTTGGTGGCCTCGTATGAAGAAGGATATTGTCGAGTTTGTGTATTCTTGTTTGACTTGTCACAAGTAAAAGATTGAGCATCAGAAACCGTCGGGTTTGATGAAACCGTTGTTTATTCCTGAGTGGAAATGGGATAGAATTTTATGGATTTTGTATCTGGTTTACCGAGGACGCCGAGTAAGTTTGAAGCTATTTGGGTTATTGTGGATAGATTGACCAAATCTGCTCACTTTATTCCTATGCAAATGGATTACCCATTGGAGAGGTTGGCAAAGTTGTACATTGAGAGGATTGTCAGTTTGCGTGGTATTCCATCTAGCATTGTGTCAGATAGAGATCTGAGGTTTACTTCGAGATTTTGGGAGAGTTTGCAAAGTGCTTTGGGTACGAAGTTGCGTTTGAGTTCAGCTTATCATCTGCAGACCGATGGTCAGACAGAGAGAACGATTCAATCACTTGAGGATCTTTTGAGAGCTTGTGTGTTAGAGAAGGGAGGAGCTAGGGATAGCTACTTACCTTTGATTGAATTTACTTACAACAACAATTTTCATTCGAGCATTGGTATGGCACTGTTCGAGGCATTGTATGGTAGGTGATGTAGGACGCCATTGTGTTGGTATGAATCTGGAGAGAGTTCTGTGGTTGGACCCGAGGTAGTCCAGCAGACTACCGATAAGATTAAGATGATTCAAGAGAAGATGAAGATTTCTCAGAGTCGTCAGAAGAGTTATCATGACAAGATGAGGAAGGCACTTGAATTTCAAGAGGGAGATCATGTGTTTCTTCGGGTTACTCCTATGACTAGTGTTGGTAGGGCATTAAAGTTGCATAAGTTGACGACGCATTTCATTGGTCCTTACCAGATTTTGCAGAGGATAGGGGAGGTAGCTTATCGTGTTACTTTTCCGTTGTCGCTTGCTAATCTCCATGATGTGTTCCATGTATCTCAATTGAGGAAATACATTGTGGATCTGTCTCATGTAGTCCATGTAGATGATGTGCAGGTGAGAGATAACCTGACTGTGGAGACATCACCTATGCGGATAGAGGATCGGAAGTTAAGGCAACTTCGAGGCAAAGAGATTGCTTTGGTGAAGGACGCTTGGGGAGGATCGGCTGGTGGAAATGTGACTTGGGAACTTGAGAGCCAGATGAGGGAGTCTTATCCAGAGCTGTTTGAATCAGGTAACGTTTTTGAGGACGAAAATTCCTAAAGTGGGGGAGGGTTGTAACAGCCCAATTTTTATTAATTAATTATTTATATTAATTAAATGATTTATGGGGATTGTTTAATTGATGGATGATTAATTAAATGAAATTGGTAGATGTTTGAGAAGGGAAATATGATGGAAAGAATAGAAGAGAAAGACTTATAAAGGAAAAGTGGAAAGAAGAGGAAGAGATAGAAACATGAGAGTTGTTCTTGAGCTTTTCCAACTTTTCCTTCTTCTCCTTGTGACAACATTTCATTTTTCCTTGTGATTCCGTTCTATGTTGATTTCTTGGTTCGATTGTCTTCGATCCTTGTCAGAAATAAGTAATTGTATATTGTGAAACATATGTTGTGGGTAGTGTTGCACCCAAAATTTTGACCTCTTAGATCCTCATCATCATTTTAGGATCATATTCATTTGATTAACTAACCTTAACCCATTTCATGTTTATCTTTGTCAAGATGCAGATAAATCAGGGTTCCGTACCGTCAAAATCGAGGCTTCGATGGTTTGATCAATCAATGTTTTTGATTGATTCAACTATAAACAAGATCAAAAATACTACATTGGGTCAAGTATGAATTCAATTTGAGGTGGTCACCCGGGAATTGAGAACAGTGCAGTTCAAGATACCCGATTAGGTTTTTCGATCAGGAAAAGTCAACTGTAATTTGACTTTGGATTTAAAAAGTGTTTCAATGGTTGGATTATGGTCCATTAAGTTCCTATGTCTTAGTAAAGTCTATCCAAAGAGTTTCAAGTCCTCAAAACATCCGGGTCATCAACAACCGACTCGGTAGTCACCGATTGATCGTACGGTTGACAAAAAAGTCAACTCTTCAACAATAAGGAATTTGACTTCAAGATGTGAATTAAAAATTTTCCTTATTTCATATTAGACCTTCTCATAAAATTACATGACCATTGGATCAAGGGTTAAGAAGTAATTGCAAAAATCGGGAATTCGGGTTTTGAAAGGGGCAAGACCATAACTCCTCAACCACACATCCAATTGAAGTGGTTCAACGCTCATTGCAAAGCTCTCGACAAGTACTACAAAAGCCTAAAAGTGGTCCATGATCAAAAAATGCATAGATTTGGAGTTATGACAAAATTCATTTCAAGAAGGGAAAATAACTTAGCAAATTTTCACTTTTAGGCTTGTTTTTTAACAACTTTGAAGGGTTTTTCAACCTAGTTCCATCTAGAATTTGGAAATCTCAAAAACATGAAAGTTATAGGGCTACTTGAGGGCTTTCTAAATTGTGGTCATGAAAGTTGGGGCTGCCACACTTGAAACCACTATGTCGAAATTTCTCAAAATTCAGATTTCCACAACTTGAGTTATTCTTAACCCTTGGATCATGATTCAATATGATAATTAGAGGTGTGGATGAGTGAAAATTCAGAAAAATGAGAGATGTGAAGAGAGAGGAAAGTTGCAAGCAACTTGTAATAAAATAATCAAAATGTGTAAGAGGAAAGAGAAACTTTTCCTCCAAGAGTTGTAGCAGCTGCAAGACTCATCACTCTAAGTTCTATGCAGTCACTTCATGCATCATTCCACTTGATTTTCTGACCTTCCTTGAGCCAAAGAACTGATGTGTAGAGCTTCCACAAAGATCTTGGCAAGATTCATTCAAATTTCACAATCTCCCTCCAAAAATGGAAAAATCCAAATCTGTCCTCACCCTCATTTTCACTATAAATAGAGGCATTCTATATGATGTTAGACACACCAGAGCACTCTTAAAAACCAAGAGAAATCACAGCTCTCAACTCTCTTTCATTTTCTCAAAAGATTCATTCTTCAAAAACTTCAAGTTTTCACTAAAAAACTGTCTCAAGCAAAACTCTGCCCAAACTCATTTTCACCACTTCCAAGCCACTCAAAACCATTTACACAATCTATAAACATTGTGTAGAAGGTGTTCATACACTCAAACCACCCAAAAACATCATTTTCCTAAAAGTCAAACTTCATACCTTCATATGTTGACTTTCATGCACTTTGGAAGCCAAGTCTTTACTTAAGGCCTTTCCTACTACCTCAACACTCCCAACACCTCATATATATCATATTCCAACTGTCCAAAGTCTCAAAAAACCAACTGGGAAGTTCACAACTCAAACTGTCTTAAAAGATAGTTTGTTGCTTCAAGAGGAAGAAAGCTCCAAATCTTTGCCAAGGAAGAAGATCTTTGGGTTTCTTAGCTTTTTAGCTTGTTCAAGAAAGACTACAAGAGGTATGTAATGCTCAACCTCTTTATTATTCACACATTGCCATGTTTTACTATTTTGAGATTCTTGTTGTGAAAGTATAGTCATGCTGTCCCATATTGGTTCTTTGTCAAGAACTTATGTTTTATGGTTATGATATTTGCTTTTGTTAAAGTATTTCATTCATGAATGATGTGTTGATGATAGGTTGCCAATATTGGACTTTGATGTTGTGTACAAATTGTTTTGAGAACTTTATCCAATATTAGCCTTAAGGATCCAAACATTGAAATGTTGGTGTGCTTGCCCTAGATTTGTCAATCTTAGTTTATTGGTGATGTTTGAATAACTTGTAAGTTGTTTCATGAGATTCCCCTGCCCCTAGGTCATGTTTGATTCTATTTTGGCTCTTGCTTCACACTTGTGATATTTTGTGTCATTCACTTCACCATTATCATGAGTTTTGTGTTAAAATGCTTATGCTTGCCATGTTGTGTCTTAAGTATTTTAAACTATTAGTTTGTGTTTATATGATCTTGTTTGCCTAGTTGAGCTTGTTGGAATGATGAGAAACTTAAGACTTAGCTTTAAGGCCAGTTGTGAGGATATATGTTGTTCTTGCTGTCAAATATTTGAACCAACACACCAGTTTTTATTTTGTGCAGCCTGTGTATGATCTTTGAGTATGGAAGTATCATTTAACTAGTTTTGAGGTTGTATGATGTATTTGTTTGATCAAACTACCCTTGTTATTTTCAAAACAACTTTTCACTCTCCACTTGCATTTTCAAAACTCCGTAATACCAATCACTTGCCATTTTCTGTTTCAACTGATTTTTGCTTGATCCATGTGCCTATAATCATTGTTTTACTTGTTTTAAACTTATATGTGGTGCCTAATCATCCCAACTGCCATAAACTTGCCTGTTGCCTGAATGAGTTGTTTTCTTTGCATTTCATGAGTATCAATATGCAATATTCTGTTTAATGTTGATTTGAATTGATTTTGAGGCATGAGCTTATCCCTTTGCATATTTGTGGTATGTTTGTATCATTGTCATGACATGATTCTCTTTGTTTTGAAAAATGCCCTGTTGTACCAAGTTTGTCTCAAGACAGTTTTTTCTTCATAACCATCAATCAGCCAAATTCTTTTCTGTTGGAAATATGCTTGAAATTCAAATATGAACTCATCCATTTTCATCATTATGATGTGTGTATCTTGTTGGTTTGATCTATGTCCACTTGTTTTCTCATCTCACTTTCAAAATGCACTTTCAAGTCAAAATATGCCATGACTATAACAAATCTTGTTCCAATTGCAAAATGCTTGATTTCTGAGTTTGAACTCATTTACCTTCATATTTATGATGTGTATGTGCTATTCTTATAACATGAGACCACCTACCTTTTGTTAGACCAGTTTGTAACCACACTGCTGCCAAAACTGTTTTGAAACCACAGCTGCACTTCATCATGCTATTTGTTTTGATTTATTTCATGAAGAATTAGACCTCTAAATAGTGTTTAGGATTTGTATGTGTATGAACCAAACATTGTGAATGCTTTGCTTTTCTTCTTGACAGCCTGCTCACCTATGTGTTACAATTGCAACTTGAGAGTCTTTTTTTAATTATGCATTTCATGATCAATCTTAAGAGCTAGAATCATCCATTGATGTATTTGAGACTTGTGTATAATGTTTTGTTCTGCCTAAACTTTTCCAATCATGTTTTGGTTTCAATTATGCAACTTTATGTGTTAATGAGCAGCTGATATGTGACTCTCATTTCTGTTGGGTTTGAGACAAATCTTGAAGTGTGGAAACACTCAAGATGATGTTTATGGTTTGTGTGTGAGGTCTGCTCAATCTAATTATGCCTGTTTCTTGACTTGGCTTCCAATTTGCATTTCTTCCAATTTCACTTGGCATAGCATAACAGTTGTGTTTTGTGTTTAATCTTGGCATTGTGATTGTGATCTTTTTGTTTCTCATTGCATTTTGGTTGAGATCCCATGATTGTATTGGTACTGTTGTGATCAAAATGAAATTTCATCCATGCTTTGCCTTTATGTTAAAATTATGGACAGCAGGCCCTGTTGGCCTTGGCCTGCTACTTGCCTATTTGTTTTCATCATCATTGTTTCCCCTCAGATCACATATAGGACCAGCCACACATGTATTGTTGTAACTGTTATTAATTCAGGTTTTAAGCAGTTTGGTTTTTTATGTGAGGTCATGTATTATTGTTGTTTGAAAACAGGTTCATCTTTTTCCACAAAGTTCACTCAAGTAACCAATATGTTGTCACATATTGCCATGTTATCTTCTTTTTTTTTTTGCCTGAGCATTGGTGTTTGATTTGTAAGCATTTGAGAGCATCATCAATAACATGCTTAGAACTATTAGGCCATGTGTATGTGATCTGAACATCTTCCATCTGTTTTGATAGTTTGCTTCATTATCATGCTATGTTATGCAATTCATGAAACAGTTTCATTTTTATTGATCTATGCTTGAGCCCTAAGAGTCTAACCTATTTGTTATCACATTTGTGACTTGTGTGCAATGCCTATTTGATGTGTATGAACTCAGAACTGGTGTTAGTTTCCATTATGCAACTCTTTTGATCAACTTGCATTTTCAATCGTGTTTTTCATTTAAGGCATCATTTCAAAATTTGGTGGTTACCATCATAATCCTTGTCAAAAAACAATCATGTTTGGCTAAAATTTCTTGAAAAAAGATTGAGTTTTGATCAAGTTTGGATCCTTCACGTATGTGGCTTGTTTGGTTTGTTTTCTGCCCAGAAATTCCATCATGAGTAGCCTTATCTATTTATGGGGGTGGCTAAATACACGGATGTATAGCCACCCCAGTGGTAGACAACTTGCGCGCCTTGTAACCTTTCACTTGCCTGACCAGAGTTCGATCCTTGGTGATCAACTCTTTTGGTTTTATTTTCCATATTGTCATGTTTATCATTTTTCTTCTTTCTTTTCAATCCCCTACCAGCGCGCGCCTATTGCCTTAGTGGATGATTTGTTGTGTTTGTAAACCAAAGGGCGTGGGTTCAACTCCGACCCTTTCCCTATTTCTTTTTTTATGTACATGATTTTATTTGTTATATCTTTGAACTTCAAAAATTCACAACTTTCTCATGCTTTATCGTTTTTGATCCGTTATTTTTGCCAATTGCTTATTGTAATGTCTATTTTCATTTAATGGATTAAAATCTCAACTTGTTTGTTTTTACAATGCCTTTTGGCCTGCTTGTTAGTTGGTTCGTTCTTAGGTCGTTACCTTACGTCTTGATTAAATTTCCCTTATACCATGCTTGACTTATCTTGTGAGATTTATTAGTATTTGATTTCTTTATGTTTATTAACATGTTGGGACTTCATTTCTTGTTGGTGGTTACCATAAATTTATTGATCTCTTCCTAAAGTCTTGATTTTAAGCATTGTAAGCATTCCATGCGTATTTGATTGACATCGATGCCTAAATGTTGTTACATTTGATACACCTTGAAATTATGACATGCTTACCTTCAAGTTATGACTTGTTTACATGGTTTTTACTTTTGTCTTTGTCAAGATACGCTTTCATCTTTGTTAAGATATGTGATTCTCGGTTGTGACTATTTATTTCAATTTAACCCTTGCTTATTGTAATATGCATGCTTACTCCGTTGTAACCATATTCCTTATTCTTCTTGCTTAAATGTTTATTGCTTTGTTAAGTATTTCTTCCCCAGGTGATGGAACTTTTTAGTTCTCATCCAAGTTGCCTCTCCCTCTCCTTCCAAAGGAAAAGCCTCTCCATTAACCCTTGTGTCATGGATAGTTCATTACCCTCTCCCTTGACTTTGTGAAGTCATCTTGAACCCTAGTATAAGCCATCAGACTTTGCTTCAAGTCTAAAAAACCCACCTTTTCTAGGAGTGTTTCTTCAACTTGAACCCTAGGATAGAGTTTGTAAACTCTATGTAAGAATCATAGTAATGATTACTTACTCCCCTCTTGAGTGTTACAACATAGATCTAGAGAGTTTTCTTAAACTCTACACAAGCATTTTTATGTTTGTTCCCCTCTGGACCTTGATCATAATCAAGTGTTCTTTAACCCTAGTGAGGTGAAATATGATTGCTCTGATTTTATCCTAGTTAAGATACGTAGGCAGATTACGCGACGTCTTTGCGAGCAAGCTTAGAAACTATCTTTAGGTTTTAACCTACACCTTTTACCCAATCTCAAACGTTAGCAAACATTTACCAAACTTAGCATGAAAACAAACAAAAGGTTCCTGTAGAGCACTACAGATGTTTAGGATGTGAGATACCTACCCTATGCATAACCAACCCCCGATCCCCGAATCTCTTAGCGTTGTTGTTACATCGCGAAAAGGGTTTTTCTTTCTTTAGACCTTTCCTTTGGATAAATTAAAGACCGGTTGTGAATTTAAGAATTAAGATTCAAGTTAATCAATAGCTTGGTATCACGATTCTCACCGCAACAGGTAGCCGTAAGGCGTGAATCCTAGATTGTGGAATTGATTGTGAAATGTGTTCTTTTGACAATACATGCATTGTTTAAATGTATTAAAAGTGCATGATGATTGTGAATGTATATTAACGATGCATGGGAACATATTGTGAATATGTGTGCATTGCTTGAGGAATATGATGTTATTCAATGTGAAACATGTTGTGTATGCAATCATTATTATAATTCTTGAGTGATGAATTATTGGAATGCATGGGATTAAGATGCGGGAACGGTCTTAAGTGCATTTGGTGGTTGATTGCATATGCATCATTTAGTCTAGAGGCAATGTTTGCTAGTTTCGTGGAGACTAGTGACTTGTCCCAAACCTAGAAGGGTGGGTTTGAAAGCTTAGGGAATGGGCTTTTGTTGTTCTCGGTCTAGAAGGGTGGACCCGGTTTAAGTGTAAAAACCGAAAAATGATAACAAGTGTTGGTA